>WNWK01000364.1:255000-282500 GCA_009830355.1 Cherax destructor | reverse complement strand
AACGTTTCGCCATGAGTGGCTTCTTCAGTCCTAATACAGAGACATCTAAAAACGAGTAGTAGTTGAGGCTGTAGTAGTAGTGGTAGTAGTAGTAGTAGTCATCTCATGGAAAGGCAGAGTGGTTCTTGAAGCTGTGTTCCTTCAGGAGGAGAGAAAAGCAGTGTCTGTGTAAAATGTCTGTCAATAGTACTGTAAACTATAACAATGTTCTTCATTGCCATACGTCAACATTATGAGAATGTTCATAACATGAGAAGTAACGCCAATGATGGTGCTTTTAAAACTCTCGTCTTCTCTCACGTCTGAAATGTTTGTCTGTGCTCACACCACCAGGAGACATGTGTGCTCACACCACCAGGAGACATGTGTGCTCACACCACCAGGAGACATATTACAGCTGGAAAATGTTCACAGGTAGTTTACTACCAGCATAGAATCAGTAAATCATCTAGATTCTTGGGAAGGCCTCAGAGCACTTGATATGTTTTGTCTGGTATAAAGATACTTGAGGGTCGGGTCTAGAATGTGTGCACTGCATAATTCACTGCTACACACGTTGAATAAAGCCAGTGAAGAGCGGGGGTTCCATAGGCACACTTTGAGAACACCGTGCTGCAACACTCTTCATCCTGCTACTAGCACATGTAAGAAACATTACCAAATAAAAAAAAATTCTAGAGGGAACTGAATTATTGGGAGGTGGGTGATGTTTCTATAAAGTCCCGGGGGGGGGGACGTAGTGCGGTTAGCAACAGGGAAAAGTAACCGCAAAGGTCTTGTGTAATGAGGGAAAGTAGTGTATTCTTCGAGTGGTTGTGAAGTGCATTGAAGACTAAGGTCACATTATTAACTCCGGAGGTTAGGTTAGGTAAGATTTGTCAGGAAACAAGACAAGTGTTGCCTGGCGCGTTATGAAAACATCAACGACTATAGCTAAATAGTGTTTATTATTTTTGTTGGGGTTCTTATGTTCTTTCCCAGGATGCCACCCACTAATAGTATACTGAGAGCTGGGAGAATAAGGGAAGCAGGTTAAGAGACTTACCGACGTCTCTCCCTGCTCGGAATTGAACTCCGAGTTTTTTGGTTGTGAGCTAAACCCTTAACATCCGAGCTGCCAGGATAGTGTAGTGTGGTGTAGCTAAATATTTGAGAGGTCAGGCAAAACTTGAATGTGTTTTTGCATTATGTCTACCAACTTGGAGTCTACCTGGTCGAGGACCGGGCCGCGGGGGTCAACGCCCCCCGCTGCCAGGTCCTTGACCAGGTCTCCCGGTGGATAAGAGTCTTATCATCCAGCCTGGCTGGTCAGGTACTGACTTTATCTCTCTGAAGACATCGAGGGGGGGGGATGGTCTATTGATAATTCCCTTATATATGATGGGTGGCTGTCCTCTTCGCCAGGCTCAGGGACTCACCACCTCAAATAATTTTTCTCCAGGGTTGATGGACTGATTACGTCATCTTCATTTCCCTACTACACTGCTGCCTCTGTATCTGACTGAAGAAGTCTACTGTGTAGGTGAAATATTTCATCAATAAAGACACCCAAGTGTTGCACACGTGTCTTAATCTTCAACTTGCCGGTATAAAATACCACAAGTCAGTGTAATGTTGGTGCACTATTTTCACTCTGGTCTTGCAGCACCACGTGACGTCACTCTGGTCTTGCAGCACCACGTGACGTCACTCTGGTCTTGCAGCACCACGTGACGTCACTCTGGTCTTGCAGCACCACGAGACGTCACTCTGGTCTTGCAGCACCACGAGACGTCACTCTGGTCTTGCAGCACCACGTGACGTCACTCTGTCTTCAGCACCACTGACACTCCTCTGGTCTTGCAGCACCACGAGACGTCACTCTGGTCTTGCAGCACCAGTGACGTCACTCTGTGAGCCATAAGACTCAAACCCTGGATTCAATACAGATGACTAGGTGACACGGTGTTGATGATGATGGTCACCTGGTTAAATGTAGGTGACACGGTGTTATGATGATGATGGTCACCTGGTTATAATGTAGGTGACACGGTGTTATGATGATGATGGTCACCTGGTTATAATGTAGGTGACACGGTGTTATGATGATGATGGTCACCTGGTTATAATGTAGGTGACACGGTGTTATGATGATGATGGTCACCTGGTTATAATGTAGGTGACACGGTGTTATGATGATGATGGTCACCTGGTTATAATGTAGGTGACACGGTGTTATGATGATGATGGTTACCTGGTTATAATGTAGGTGACACGGTGTTATGATGATGGTCACCTGGTTATAATGTAGGTGACACGGTGTTATGATGATGATGGTCACCTGGTTATAATGTGGATGACACGGTGTTATTATGATGATGGTCACCTGGTTATAATGTGGATGACAAGGTGTTATGATGATGATGGTCACCTGGTTATTATGTGGATGACAGAGTGGCTAGGAATTCGAGGATGGATGACAGGGTGGCTAGGAATTCGAGGATGGATGACAGGGTGGCTAGGAATTCGAGGATGGATGACAGGGTGGCTAGGAATTCGAGGATGGATGACAGGGTGGCTAGGAATTCGAGGATGGATGACAGGGTGGCTAGGAATTCGAGGATGGATGACAGGGTGGCTAGGAATTCGAGGATGGATGACAGGGTGGCTAGGAATTCGAGGATGGATGACAGGGTGGCTAGGAATTCGAGGATGGATGATAGGGTGGCTAGGAATTCGAGGATGGATGACAGGGTGGCTAGGAATTCGAGGATGGATGACAGGGTGGCTAGGAATTCGAGGATGGATGACAGGGTGGCTAGGAATTCGAGGATGGATGATTGGGTGGCCTGGGAACGGAAGTGCTGACACACGCTGGGTCTTCTGCCCATAGGGCAGCACCTTAGTCTCTCACGACTCCCTCCCCTCCCTTTTTACCACTCCCTCCCTCCCTCCCGCCCTTTACCACTCCCTCCACCACTCCTCCCTCCCTGTATTTGTATACATGAATATGTGTGCTTGTGTACATGTAAATATGTATATACGGATGCATGTGTGACCTTTCTAATAGATTAATGTAATGCAGCTTAGCCCAACCCAACTTATCTTTGGTCCGCCTGTATTTAGTGGGTGTTGTAAATACAAGTGACGTCACCAGGCTGGGTGTTGTCACCAGGCTGGGTGTTGTCACCAGGCTGGGTGTTGTCACCAGGCTGGGTGTTGTCACCAGACTGGTTGTTGTCACCAGGCTGGGTGTTGTCACCAGACTGGTTGTTGTCACCAGCCTGGGTGTTGTCACCAGACTGGTTGTTGTCACCAGCCTGGGTGTTGTTACCAGACTGGTTGTTGTCACCAGGCTGGTTGTTGTCACCAGGCTGGGTGTTGTCACCAGACTGGTTGTCACCAGACTGGTTGTCACCAGACTGGTACAAGTACTGTAATCTTAGGCTTATGTTGGCTGTTATTATTCATTAATGTATAGATGTAGATAGATACATCGTCATCCATATTTCTCTTCCATTCCCTCCCTCTCGTTCTTCTATCTTCAGTTAGATATGACCTCCAAATTTCTCTCTCCTTCCTTCCCTTCTGTCTTTCCTCTGACTGTGTATAATTTTTCTTACACTCGCTCCGTGATGGAGATATCTTCATAAAAATTACATTTCTGCTGTGTATGTGGTAGGTCATGCTGAGGGATGACACTTCTTAAATGATAGTGACTCCAGCGCTGCTGGTAATGATAGTGACTCCAGCGCTGCTGGTAATGATAGTGACTCCAGCGCTGCTGGTAACACTTGAAGCTGCCGTACCTGATGAACCTTTAATGGGAACACTTGATGATATCCTCATTGACACTACTCAAGTCTCCCACCTCTGACTGACACATTTCAACACAGTATGAGCTCTCATCTTGTGTGTGATGCAATATGACAGGGAACCATAGCTACCTTGTATTCCCACTGTGTAACTATCATATAGAATAGGGTAGCAGCACATTGCTGATGTATTCAATTTTACTAAAACTCTCTCTCTCTGTCTCTGTCTCTCTCTCTCTCTCTCTCTCTCTCTCTCTCTCTCTCTCTCTCTCTCTCTCTCTCTCTCTCTCTCTCTCTCTCCTCATCCACACCTCCAACACTAGTCCCTTTCCTCTATACCTCTTCTTCTTCTCATTATTATTATTATTAGATTGTTGATTGTTGTGTTGTTTGTGGTGCTTTGTTTCTCAGGGTAAATTAAAACAATGTCTCTCTAGGTGAGTCTTAGTCATGTCCTGAGCTGCTGGCTGGAGGTTGTGATAATTGACTGAGGTCTTCCACTGGCTTACGGGATCACCCTGTGCAATATTAAAGACCACATCATGAGATGGGACGGCAGCTTCTCCACCCACATATAAAAAACGTGTTTGTGATTGGTTGCTTAGTTTATTTGGTTTAAATCCTATCGACCGCACGAGGGTCCTGAGCAAAGCTCAGACCTCTACAACTCAATTGTCCTCAAAGATTTGTTAAGTTATACCATGAATTAAGGAAAGATCCTGAACTTCACCTTACCAAATATGATAGTGGAAAAATGAACATGTTATTAGAAGACTTACGTTAAAGCTGCGAGTCAGCTGTACATCCAGTCAAGGATACTGAGATGTACACCTCTCCTGGTGTACAGTGCATGTACACCTCTCCTGGTGTACAGTGCATGTACACCTCTCCTGGTGTACATGCACTGTTGCTGTCAGCATACGCACACACATCGGGAGTGATTTATTCATCAGATTATATAGTGTTTATGGTTGGCTGGTTAACAGGGTTTGAAGCCTGTCTACTGCACAAAGGGTCATTAAAGCTGCTTGTAACACGTTCACCGCCAGTCGAGGATTCATTAATCAATAAAAAAAAGGATTAAAGTTTAGTGTATATACACCAAGAGAAATTAACCTCTCGATTTATATATCTGTATTTGTGTTTTAGTGTGGCATGTTAGTAAGAGGTCCCGCGTGGCCAGCCTGGAACACTAAATTACTCTACCCTTCCTTGTGGAATGCACTCTTTAAGATTTCATTAACTGGAGAATTGTAGAGCTGTACAGATAAATAAGAGAAAATTGTCGGGCAGATCACCTCAGTCATCCTTCTCCCCCCGTTGGAGGCCATTAAGGAAGGCAATTTGGTGCGTGGCTACGCACAGGCGTCGCCGGGAAGTGGTGGTTGGCATGCAACAGTGGCGGCCCCAGGATGTGACCCCGCGCTACGCCAGCCCCTCCTACCTCACATCTTTTCCTTCCTGGCACTTGTTGCTTCCTCACGCAACTCCTGGCTAAACCTTCTTTATTTAACTGTTAATTTTACCGGGAAAGAGCTGTAACCCTACCACAGCTTATTATAAGCCCAGCCCTAGCTATGGTATACAACCACCTCGAAGACGCCACTGTTCTTTCTGGTAACTTCTGCTCCGTCTCTTGTTTCATAACTGTTATTGAAACTGTCGAATTATTTTCGGTGGTAACAGCCGTCTTTTTTTATGGTATTGTTCCATGATAACAGCTTGAGTGAGCTACCTCAATAGTACTGTGGTTCTTCATATCTCTACCACAAGGACTACATGTTCCTCCACGAGGACTACATGTTGTTCCACCACAAGGACTACATGTTGCTCTACCACAAGGACTACATGTTGTTCCACCACAAGGACTACATGTTGCTCTACCACAAGGACTACATGTTGCTCTACCACAAGGACTACATGTTGCTCTACCACAAGGACTACATGTTGCTCTACCACAAGGACTACATGTTGCTCTACCACAAGGACTACATGTTGCTCTACCACAAGGACTACATGTTGCTCTACCACAAGGACTACATGTTGCTCTACCACAAGGACTACATGTTGCTCTACCACAAGGACTACATGTTGCTCTACCACAAGGACTACATGTTGCTCTACCACAAGGACTACATGTTGCTCTACCACAAGGACTACATGTTGCTCTACCACAAGGACTACATGTTGCTCTACCACAAGGACTACATGTTGCTCTACCACAAGGACTACATGTTGCTCTACCACAAGGACTACATGTTGCTCTACCACAAGGACTACATGTTGCTCTACCACAAGGACTACATGTTGCTCTACCACAAGGACTACATGTTGCTCTACCACAAGGACTACATGTTGCTCTACCACAAGGACTACATGTTGCTCTACCACAAGGACTACATGTTGCTCTACCACAAGGACTACATGTTGCTCTACCACAAGGACTACATGTTGCTCTACCACAAGGACTACATGTTGTTCCACCCCAAGGACTACATGTTGCTCTACCACAAGGACTACATGTTGCTCTACCACAAGGACTACATGTTGCTCTACCACAAGGACTACATGTTGGTCCACCACGAGTACTCTACATGTTGCTCTACCACAAGGACTACATGTTCCTCCACGAGGACTACATGTTGTTCCTCCACGAGGAAGTCTACATGTTGCTCCACAGTTCGTGGTCACTTCCTCCATCACCTCATCCAAGTCATTGCACGTCCTGATCATCCTGACACTAATATTCTTCCTAACATCTTCGGATGCCAGTTACTTCCCGATCTCGCCTTTCAAACTGTGTCTCTGTCTGCCTTATCAAGCCCTCAAAATATCTTGTACATTGTTATCATGTCTCCCATGATTTTTCTTTCTTGTTTAGCCTCTCCTCGTAGGTCTGACCTATTAACTCCGACCAGTCTTGTTACAGATCTCCGCACTTTCTGTAGTTTCTTGGTATGGTTGATCAGTTATGGACTCCATTAAGGTGGCGCATACTTTATGGTAGGTTTGATGAGTGTCGTGTGTACAGGGTCTTTATGGTAGGTTTGATGAGTGTCGTGTGTACAGGGTCTTTATGGTAGGTTTGATGAGTGTCGTGTGTACAGGGTCTTTATGGTAGGTTTGACGTGTGTCGTGTGTACAGGGTCTTTATGGTAGGTTTGACGAGTGTCGTGTGTACAGGGTCTTTATGGTAGGTTTGACGAGTGTCGTGTGTACAGGGTCTTTATGGTAGGTTTGACGTGTGTCGTGTGTACAGGGTCTTTATGGTAGGTTTGACGAGTGTCGTGTGTACAGGGTCTTTATGGTAGGTTTGACGAGTGTCGTGTGTACAGGGTCTTTATGGTAGGTTTGACGTGTGTCGTGTGTACAGGGTCTTGAATGAGATATACCTGAAAGCTGTTCTCGAATTATGGTACGTGAACCTACGTTACTAACGTTATTTCGTTTATATGGTCTCCGGGAGGATATGCTTGGTACTGTACTTAACCCTCTCCCCCCCCCCATAAAGGTGGCTGCGTTCATGCTAGTGAAGGGTTCTTGTTCTGTTCCAGGAAATTAGACCTTCTATCTCCTTTCTCAGATTAAACCTGATTACCTCCCATTCCCCAGGGGCAGCACCTGGGTCGAGGTTTGCAGTCTCTGTGTCCTCACACTTTGTACAGATCCTCTTTCACCTCGTCCAGTATTCATAACCTTGCACTTGCACTTTGGCTCTCCCTGTAGTCTGTTCGGGGTCATCATGCAGTCCTTCTGTCTTCTTCAGTATTAACTTTCTTTGGTTTAACATCCGCGAACAGCGAGATATAAGATTTTATTCTGGTATGTCGTTTATGTATACAAGGAACTATACTGGGATCAGTACTGACCATTGAAGGACCCTGCTTGTCAACCTTGCCCATCCTGATGCCTCCTCTCTAACCATCACTGTTTCCTTCACCTTAGGTATTCTGTGATTGAAACAGCATTCTTCCTGTCATTTCTACCTGTTCTTCTTGCTTGTGGATCGGTCTCTGGTGTAGTATAGCATCAAATGCCCATTTTACAGGTAAGAAAAATGTATTTCATGTACCCGTCCCTTTGCTGTTTTATCTCTGTTACTCTGTTGCAAAATTCTAGTACGTAAGACATGACTTTCCTTCTTTAAACTCGTGCTGGTTATTTTCATAAATAATCTGTTCACAGTGTGCTGCACCGTTCTCCTTGTGATTCTCTAATACTTTCACAGTGTGCGTGTCAAAATACAGGTCTATTTTTCTGTGTTTTCTGTCTGTCTTCTTGCTTGACTATTGTTATTACACGCGATGGTTGGAGTATTTCTGACAGTTGCATAGAGTCCAGTAACTTGATGTTTGCTGGTGGTGCACACCGTTCTTATGTTTCTGTGGAGAATTATCACATCAAATTGTTTTAGATGTATTAGACACGCTTAGTAGTGTCTTCATGGCATCCTCTAATGTGACGATGTTTCCCAATTTTTGTTGGTCTACTGAGTAGACTAATGTGTCTTCGTGTTTCCGGTGCCGTCCCAGACTCCACACCTCTTACAATACTCTGCTCCTCACAGAGTGTCATTTTCAGTACGCTCTCTTCCTTTCATACTGAACCTTATTATTTGCTCGGTTATGGTCACTTCTGATATAGCTATTTAGTAGTTTCTGTTCTGCTCTGGCCTTTGTCATCATGTTTTTCCCAGTTTATCTTCCTACACCTATCTTATCATTTCTGTGTATTCATCCCTAGTAACTCTACTCCTTTGTTCTCTGGCGACATTTTCTTGTTGTAGCCTCCTCATGCTACAGTACTATGATATAACAACTCTACATCTTGTTGTAGCATCATCATGCTACAGTACTATGATATAACAACTCTACATCTTGTTGTAGCATCATCATGCTACAGTACTATGATATAACAACTCTACATCATGTTGTAGCATCATCTTGCTACAGCACTATGATATAACAACTCTACATCTTGTTGTAGCATCATCATGCTACAGCACTATGATATAACAACTCTACATCTTGTTGTAGCATCATCATGCTACAGTACTATGATATAACAACTCTACATCTTGGGTTGCATCATGAACTCTCGTTGTTTTTGACATGAAGTTCTCCTGCACCTCCAGACACTTCACAGATACTTGTACAGTCGCCTCCTTCATTAACTTCGTATACATTCCTCTTTATCGTCGTAGTTCGTTTAGAAAGGCTGTTATCCTTGTGTAGTCTCACTTTATATCTTTCCTTGTTCCTCTCTAGTTACATCCGACAGGTAGTTCAGGTAAGGACTGTATGGTCACTGGTCTCCAGAGGTTTCTCTTATTCTTATTGCGGGTTTCTCTCTCTCTCTCTCTCTCTCTCTCTCTCTCTCTCTCTCTCTCTCTCTCTCTCTCTCTCTCTCTCTCTCTCTCTCTCCCCATTTCCTTTATTTACTGGTATATGAAGTCCTCCATCATTGTTTCCATCACATTAGTTCTGCATGTATCTGGCTGCTGTGTTGTTGCCAGCTTGCCCAGTCTATCTCTCCTGGTGGTTAAGTCTCTCATTATGAGTAGTTTTGCCGTGATCGTTTAGGTTCTCCTTAATTATCTTCATACACCTGTTTGGGTTTCGTACTATTTGATGGTGGGTCTTAGAATACAGTTATTACCTTTAGTTATTCTGTGCATGATTTTACCTGTGTATGATTCAGCCTTTCTCAGAGCTTCGTGTATTTCTGACCAACAGTGATATTCATTTATTCCTCGTTACACAGCACCCTGCTGGAAATATTGCATGCGCTATAGTTTCTGGTAATTTCTTCCCCATAGTTATTTTGTCAGGTAAAAACCTCTGTTCATTCATTTTGTAACTTTTCTTGGTTATACTACCATCTACATCTGTATACCATACCTTTATATTACTGTTCCTTATCTCGTTTTGCCTTGAGAGATCTTGAAGAAGATAAATGAAACATGTTTATTTTTAGGCTGGTTGAGACTGGAGAAATATGTGAGATGGTTCCACAACCAGGGAGTTGACTAATTATATTTGTTGATGTGTGTGTGTGTGTGTGTGTGTGTGTGTGTGTGTGTGTGTGTGTGTGTGTGTGTGTGTGTTCATGAGGAGCACAGTGGCGAGTTGGAGGGAGGGAGGGAGGGAGGGAGGGGGAGGGAAGTTCAAGGAGGCGGCGGTAAGAAGAGGAACTTAAGAAAGAAGAAAAAGGAGTAGGAGGAGGAGGCGGCAGGATGTGTGTGGCAGGACACCAACACAGGAAGGATGGAACAGGATTTCCACTGGATGGGTTGCTTACAACCCTCCTCCCTCCTACCCTTCCATGCTAACTCTCCTTCCCATCCACCTCTGTCTTCCACCTTCTCTTGTTAACTATCTCTCCCACTCACTTTTCTATCTATTTATCTATATATCTATCTCTGTCTATCTTTCTTTGCTCTTTCGTTGCTCAGAAGTGGGATACAGATGGGAGACAAGAAACATTACGAAATATGTGTGTGAAAGGAAGAGAGAGGAGTGTGAAAAGAGAGGAAGGAATATGAAAGAGAGTAGCAACGTAGAAGGTAGAAGAATTAGGTAAGGAACAGAGGAAGGATGTTAGAGAGGATGAGGCAGAAACAGTATCAGAGAGAGAGAGAGAGAGAGAGAGAGAGAGAGAGAGAGAGTAGTAGTAGTGTTTTAGTTGTGCCGCCTGAGCTGCTAGTTTATTGTACTCTTTATGTTCATCCTGTGATAATGTTGGTAAAATTGCCGACAATATGTTAGGTAGAAGAACACAAGTGCAACTAATGCGACATTTTATTGTGGCAACGTTTCGCCCTTCAGGAGTTTTGTCAAGCTTGACAATAAAATGTTAAATTAGTTGTATTTGTGTCCTTTTACTTAACATATGTTCATCCTGTGAACGGTAGCGAAGTAAAAGGATTATAAAGGTTACAATGAGTCTTTATCAGACGCCACCTGGCACAGTTACATCATGAAAAAAAATATATCACTCAGTTCACATATTATAATGTATTCCTGTAGCTAATGAATACAATACAGTATGGATTTAGTTTATATCTTATCATTAACAATGAAATATTTTGTCATATCGTGTAAGGTTTGCATGGAGGTGTCTCTGCAAGGTTGGATGTGTGGACTTAAGATACAATGTTCCCGTGTATGACCTCCCTATTTCTGTCCACACACTTTTCATTTTATGTCATTGACCTCTCTATACTGCCACATATACTGATTATTGCTAGATTAAGACTCGGCTATAACATCTTGCAATCTACTGACCTTGTTACTTCCTCCATACAGAAGCTTAACTTGACACATTTCATTATGTTGGGCAATTGATGTGTTAGTTCCTCTCCGTACTGTTCTACTTTCTTCAAACTTGTTTGCTAGTTCCCTTCTTACAATATTTCTTGAACTTCTATTTGAGAACCCAAAATTATATTCGAAATTCTCTTTATTTAATGTTTGCTTAGCTATTAACTTTGTAATCCCTTTTTTAAGCATTTGTGTATATTTGTGCCTAGCTTCGTACACAAGCATGCTACAGTCAGGCCTCATGCTATTTAAAGCAAGCAACAGTAAACAGTTACAATCAAACTGTCCCGAGGTCGTAGTGTCCACCAGCTTAAAGGCAACAAGTATAGCAAACAGTTTCGCTTGTAAGGGAGAAGCCAAGCTATTAATCCTAATACATCTCTGTACCATCAGTCTAGTTTACAATAACAGCTCTTCCCGTCCTCCCACTGTCAGGGCTAAGGGAGCCATCAGCGTAGATTGTGTGATATTTTGTTGACACATCCTTCTTTCATATTCTCCCTTCTCTCTGTGCTCCCTTGTTTAAGGGAGATACAGACTTCAGTTTATACAACAAAGAAATGCGCGAGATACTGAAGACAGTGTGACTCAGTGTTCAGTGATCAGTTAAACTGATGGACAACCCACGCCAGTTGGATCATCAACGTGACGGTCAACTCCGCCAACATCTCAGACAATCTCAGTTGCACTTGACTTTGAAGAAGACATTGTCAACTCTTCCAGACGTTGAAGAAGACACTCTCAGCTCTCTTATACTTGAAGAAAACACTTCAACTTATACGCTGCAGGAGACACTCTGGAGAGGATGCATTAAACGACGTTTGGGTGGTCTTGGACCATTATCAAGTTATAATAGATAAAAAGGAGAGGAAACAAAAAACAACAGGTCAGGTACAGAGGTGAGGAGAAGCCTAGAAAGAGAGAGAAAGACGGGAGGTAAGGAAGATAGGAGACTGGGAGAGAGGAGGAAGAGTAAAGAAGACGGGGAGGTAGGAGAAAGAGTATAGGAGACGGGGAGGGAGGAGGAAGAGTATAGGAGACGGGGAGGGAGGAGGAAGAGTATAGGAGACGGGGAGGGAGGAGGAAGAGTATAGGAGACGGGGAGGGAGGAGGAAGAGTATAGGAGACGGGGAGGGAGGAGGAAGAGTATAGGAGACGGGGAGGGAGGAAGAAGAGTATAGGAGACGGGGAGGGAGGAGGAAGAGTATAGGAGACGGGGAGGGAGGAGGAAGAGTATAGGAGACGGGGAGGGAGGAGGAAGAGTATAGGAGACTGGGAGGGAGGAGGAAGAGTAAAGAAGACGGGGAGGTAGGAGAAAGAGATAGGAGACGGGGAGGGAGGAGGAAGAGTATAGGAGACGGGGAGGGAGGAGGAAGAGTATAGGAGACGGGGAGGGAGGAAGAAGAGTATAGGAGACGGGGAGGGAGGAGGAAGAGTATAGGAGACGGGGAGGGAGGAGGAAGAGTATAGGAGACGGGGAGGGAGGAGGAAGAGTATAGGAGACTGGGAGGGAGGAGGAAGAGTAAAGAAGACGGGGAGGTAGGAGAAAGAGTATAGGAGACGGGAGGGAGGAGGAAGAGATAGGAGACGGGGAGGGAGGAGGAAGAGTATAGGAGACGGGGAGGGAGGAGGAAGAGTATAGGAGACGGGGAGGGAGGAGGAAGAGTATAGAGACGGGGAGGAGGGAAAGAGTATAGGAGACGGGGAGGGAGGAGGAAGAGTATAGAGACGGGGAGGGAGGAGGAAGAGTATAGGAGACGGGGAGGGAGGAGGAAGAGTATAGGAGACGGGGAGGGAGGAGGAAGAGTAAGGAGACGGGGAGGGAGGAGGAAGAGTAAGGAAGACGGGGAGGGAGGAGGAAGAGTATAGGAGACGGGGAGGAGGAGGAAGAGTATAGGAGACGGGGAGGGAGGAGGAAGAGTATAGGAGACTGGGAGGGAGGAGGAAGAGTATAGAAGACGGGGAGGAGGAGAAGAGTATAGGAGACGGGGAGGGAGGAGGAAGAGTATAGGAGACGGGGAGGGAGGAGGAAGAGTATAGGAGACGGGGAGGGAGGAAGAAGAGTATAGGAGACGGGAGGGAGGAGGAAGAGTAAGGAGACGGGGAGGGAGGAGGAAGAGTATAGGAGACGGGGAGGGAGGAGGAAGAGTATAGGAGACTGGGAGGGAGGAGGAAGAGTAAGGAGACGGGGAGGGAGGAGGAAGAGTATAGGAGACGGGGAGGAGGAGGAAGAGTATAGGAGACGGGGAGGGAGGAGGAAGAGTATAGGAGACGGGGAGGGAGGAGGAAGAGTATAGGAGACGGGGAGGGAGGAGGAAGAGTATAGGAGACGGGGAGGGAGGAGGAAGAGTATAGGAGACGGGGAGGGAGGAGGAAGAGTATAGGAGACGGGGAGGGAGGAGGAAGAGTATAGGAGACGGGGAGGGAGGAGGAAGAGTATAGGAGACGGGGAGGGAGGAGGAAGAGATAGGAGACGGGGAGGGAGGAGGAAGAGTATAGGAGACGGGGAGGGAGGAGGAAGAGTATAGGAGACGGGGAGGGAGGAGGAAGAGTATAGGAGAGGGGAGGGAGGAGGAAGAGTATAGGAGACGGGAGGGAGGAGGAAGAGTATAGGAGACGGGGAGGGAGGAGGAAGAGTATAGGAGACGGGGAGGGAGGAGGAAGAGTATAGGAGACGGGGAGGGAGGAGGAAGAGTATAGGAGACGGGAGGGAGGAGAAGAGATAGAGACGGGAGGAGGAGGAAGAGTATGGGAGACGGGAGGGAGGAGGAAGAGTATAGAGACGGGGAGGGAGGAGGAAGAGTATAGGAGACGGGGAGGGAGGAGGAAGAGTATAGGAGACGGGAGGGAGGAGGAAGAGTATGGAGACGGGAGGAGGAGGAAGAGTATAGGAGACGGGGAGGAGGAAGAGAGACGGAAGGAGGATAGGTAGGAGACGGGGAGGGAGGAGGAAGAGTATAGGAGACGGGGAGGGAGGAGGAAGAGTATAGGAGACGGGGAGGGAGGAGGAAGAGTATAGGAGACGAAGACAGGTAAACTTATGTGTTACATAATACATAATAAGCAAAATAAAAGAAGTGGGAGGGAATCGAAGCCGTAGCTTAATGCGTGTGATTGCAGCGTTCTATCACGAGGCAGTGATGAGTGGTGGTTACAATAGGAAAGTAAGTACTTGCCTTATGGAGGTAAATATTGCAGATGACACTGTCTGCAACGTCACTTGCAAGGTTGTTATAGCCATCTTCTCTGAACAACAGCGTTACAGGTAGAGATTTAGCTCTTGGTCTGTCAAAAACTACATAAACCTTGAAGACTGTTATGTAGGGTGAAGGAGGTGCAGCAGCAGCAGCAGTAGTGAGAGAGTGATCAACGCCGTGTTGAGGACCATAACCTCTTGTGGTTTCCTTTGTGTGGGTTGACCCTGACTGTAACACCACCAGTGTTGACCCTGACTGTAACACCACCAGTGTTGACCCTGACTGTAACACCACCAGTGTTGACCCTGACTGTAACACCACCAGTGTTGACCCTGACTGTAACACCACCAGTGTTGACCCTGACTGTAACACCACCAGTGTTGACCCTGACTGTAACACCACCAGTGTTGACCCTGACTGTAACACCACCAGTGTTGAACCTGACTGTAACACCACCAGTGTTGACCCTGACTGTAACACCACCAGTGTTGACCCTGACTGTAACACCACCAGTGTTGACCCTGACTGTAACACCACCAGTGTTGACCCTGACTGTAACACCACCAGTGTTGACCCTGACTGTAACACCACCAGTGTTGACCCTGACTGTAACACCACCAGTGTTGACCCTGACTGTAACACCACCAGTGTTGACCCTGACTGTAACACCACCAGTGTTGACCCTGACTGTAACACCACCAGTGTTGAACCTGACTGTAACACCACCAGTGTTGACCCTGACTGTAACACCACCAGTGTTGACCCTGACTGTAACACCACCAGTGTTGACCCTGACTGTAACACCACCAGTGTTGACCCTGACTGTAACACCACCAGTGTTGACCCTGACTGTAACACCACCAGTGTTGACCCTGACTGTAACACCACCAGTGTTGACCCTGACTGTAACACCACCAGTGTTGACCCTGACTAACACCACCAGTGTTGATCCTGACTGTAACACCACCAGTGTTGACCCTGACTGTAACACCACCAGTGTTGACCCTGACTGTAACACCACCAGTGTTGACCCTGACTGTAACACCACCAGTGTTGACCCTGACTGTAACACCACCAGTGTTGACCCTGACTGTAACACCACCAGTGTAGACCCTGACTGTAACACCACCAGTGTTGATCCTGACTGTAACACCACCAGTGTTGACCCTGACTGTAACACCACCAGTGTTGACCCTGACTGTAACACCACCAGTGTTGACCCTGACTGTAACACCACCAGTGTTGACCCTGACTGTAACACCACCAGTGTTGACCCTGACTGTAACACCACCAGTGTTGACCCTGACTGTAACACCACCAGTGTTGACCCTGATTGTAACACCACCAGTGTTGACCCTGATTGTAACACCACCAGTGTTGACCCTAAGTGTAACACCACCAGTGTTGACCCTGACTGTAACACCACCAGTGTTGACCCTGACTGTAACACCACCAGTGTTGACCCTGACTGTAACACCACCAGTGTTGACCCTGACTGTAACACCACGAGTGTTGACCCTGACTGTAACACCACCAGTGTTGACCCTGACTGTAACACCACCAGTGTTGACCCTGACTGTAACACCACCAGTGTTGACCCTGACTAACACCACCAGTGTTGACCCTGACTGTAACACCACCAGTGTTGATCCTGACTGTAACACCACCAGTGTTGACCCTGACTGTAACACCACCAGTGTTGACCCTGACTAACACCACCAGTGTTGATCCTGACTGTAACACCGCCAGTGTTGACCCTGATTGTAACACCACCAGTGTTGACCCTGACTGTAACACCACCAGTGTTGACCCTGACTAACACCACCAGTGTTGATCCTGACTGTAACACCACCAGTGTTGACCCTGACTGTAACACCACCAGTGTTGACCCTGACTGTAACACCACCAGTGTTGACCCTGACTGTAACACCACCAGTGTTGACCCTGACTGTAACACCACCAGTGTTGACCCTGACTGTAACACCACCAGTGTTGACCCTGACTGTAACACCACCAGTGTTGATCCTGACTGTAACACCACCAGTGTTGACCCTGACTGTAACACCACCAGTGTTGACCCTGACTGTAACACCACCAGTGTTGATCCTGATTGTAACACCACCAGTGTTGACCCTGACTGTAACACCACCAGTGTTGACCCTGACTGTAACACCACCAGTGTTGACCCTGACTGTAACACCACCAGTGTTGATCCTGACTGTAACACCACCAGTGTTGACCCTGATTGTAACACCACCAGTGTTGACCCTGACTGTAACACCACCAGTGTTGACCCTGACTGTAACACCACCAGTGTTGACCCTGACTGTAACACCACCAGTGTTGACCCTGACTGTAACACCACCAGTGTTGACCCTGACTGTAACACCACCAGTGTTGATCCTGACTGTAACACCACCAGTGTTGACCCTGACTGTAACACCACTAGTGTTGACCCTGACTGTAACACCACCAGTGTTGACTCTGACTGTAACACCACCAGTGTTGATCCTGACTGTAACACCACCAGTGTTGACCCTGACTGTAACACCACCAGTGTTGACCCTGACTGTAACACCACCAGTGTTGACTCTGACTGTAACACCACCAGTGTTGATCCAGACTGTAACACCACCAGTGTTGACCCTGACTGTAACACCACCAGTGTTGACCCTGACTGTAACACCACCAGTGTTGACCCTGACTGTAACACTAACACCAGTGATAATCGTTCACATTTCAATGTTTCCTGTTGCTAGATGTCTCGATTCTGTTTTGTTTTTAATTTGCCTAGCCTAGTCTAGCTTAAGATACAGACGCTAGTATTTGCGTGGCCTCTGTATGGGACCATGCAGTAGCTGTGTGTCAGCTTGGCGCCACGGAGGACAGGCACTTTAATTCGGCGAAAGTAGTGGCGCCAGATATCAGCTGGTGTATTTCACGTGGCACCATATATCAGCTGGCGTATTGCGCGTGGCACCAGATATCAGCTGACATATTGCACATGACACCAGATATCAGCTGACGTATTACACGTGACACCAGATATCAGCTGACATATTGTACATGGCACCAGATATCAGCTGGCGTGTTGCACGTGGCACCAAATATCAGCTAGTGTATTGCAAGTGCAAGAAGTGGAACTTTGCAACCCCCTGTTGGAAGGCAAGCCGCTTTGGGAATTAAATCATGATATGTGTAAAATTCTGAGAATAGGTAAAGGGGACAAGAGACCAGGAACAGAATACAGACTAAGAGGGAACAGAATACAGACTAAGAGGGAACAGAATACAGACTAAGAGGGAACAGATCATAGAATTCAGATAATGAAAGGGAACAATGATTAAGCACAGTGTTGTTCACCTCACCAAGGGTTCACATCTGTAGAATGACTTCGACAGTATGTGAGAACTTAAGAAGGGCTTTTGGAAACCTCGAGGAGCTCTCTAGGGCTGTAGTGACACAGTATGTGAAGCAAGGAGCTCTCTAGGGCTGTATTGACACAGTATGTGAAGCAAGGAGCTCTCTATGGCTGTACTGGCACAGTATGTGAAGCTAGGAGCTCTCTATGGCTGTACTGACACAGTATGTGAAGCTAGGAGCTCTCTAGGGCTGTACTGACACAGTATGTGAAGCTAGGAGCTCTCTAGGGCTGTACTGACACAGTATGTGAAGCTAGGAGCTCTCTAGGGCTGTACTGACACAGTATGTGAAGCAGAGAGCTCTCTAGGGCTGTATTGACACAGTATGTGAAGCAAGGAGCTCTCTAGGGCTGTAGTGACGCAGTATGTGAAGCAAGGAGCTCTCTAGGGCTGTACTGACACAGTATGTGAAGCAAGAAGTTCTCTAGGGCTGTATTGACACAGTATGTGAAGCAAGGAACTCTCTAGGGCTGTATTGACACAGTATGTGAAGCAAGGAGCTCTCTAGGGTTGTAGTGACACAGTATGTGAGGCTCATCGTAGAGCCTGGCAGCACCAGTATGCAGACCACAAGCAGCCTAGAACATTAACAATAGTTCAAAAATTTGCGACAAGAGCAGTGAGTGAGCAGAGGACAGTGAGTGAGCAGAGGACAGTGAGTGAGCAGAGGACAGTGAGTGAGCAGAGGACAGTGAGTGAGCAGAGGACAGTGAGTGAGAAGAGGACAGACAGTGAGTGAGCAGAGGACAGTGAGTGAGCAGAGGACAGTGAGAAGAGGACAGACAGTGAGTGAGCAGAGGACAGTGAGTGAGCAGAGGACAGTGAGTGAGCAGAGGACAGTGAGCAGAGGACAGAGGACAGAGAGTGAGCAGAGGACAGAGGACAGAGGACAGAGTGAGCAGAGGACAGAGTGAGCAGAGGACAGAGGACAGACAGTGAGCAGAGGACAGAGGGTGAGCAGAGGACAGGCTGTTAAGGAGATACGAAATAACTGAACCTGACGATCTTTAAAAGAAAAAAAAAGAATGAGGGGGACACATGATCACGACATAAAAGATAAAAGTTTGGAAATAGTAGACATATGGAGAATGTTCCAAAAACTGTGCTCAGGAAAAGATGTAATTGGTTGGGACTTGGGAAGCGGAACGACCTTCATGAAAGCTCATCCAACACTCACACAAACCTAACCATCCAGTATACTTGGATTTGTGGTGGTGATATTGGTGGTAGTGCTACTGGGGAATTGTGGTAGCAGTGATAGTGGTAGTGGCAGTGAGTGCAGACCATGGCTTCAGCAGTAAGGGTGTCAGAAGGCAAGTCTGTCACTGAAGTACGAACACAAGATGTGTTCAGTGAGTGTATTTCAGTGTTTTCAACTCGCTGTTTGTGCTACTGTTTGTCTAGTTCATGTACGTGAGGCCCCATACAAACTGACAACCGATCCACCTTCCCCTTCATTACTTCACTGTTCCCTCTATACATGTTCATTGTTATTATTATTATTATTATTATTATTATTATTATTGAAAACACACACACTTGACGCTGTGATCAGATGTGTTTATATATACATATGTCGTGCCGAATAGGTAAAACTTGCTATTTTTGCTTAAATAGCAACGTTCTTCTTGCCGAATAAGGCAAGCGAGAATTTGTTTATGCAATAATTTCGCAAAAATCATTCTGAACCTAACGAGAAAAAAAAATATTTCATTGTGTTTGTTTATTATTAAATTATTGTAAACTTATCTAAAATATATAAATAACAAAGAGACACAATACCGTGACTGGAACAATACACACACAACCCGCACATATAAAAGAGAGGAGCTTACCACGACGTTTCGGTCCAACTTGGACCATTTACAAAGTCACAGTGTGACTTTGTAAATGGTCCAAGTTGACCGAAACGTCGTCGTAAGCTCTCTCTTTATATGTGCGGGTTGTGTGTGTATTATCTAAAATATATTTAGTTGGATTAGGCTAAATTAAATTGCGCTTGTTATAAGATTAGGTAAGTTTTCTAAGATTCTTTTGGTACAAAATTATTATTTTTTACATTAACATAAATTAAAAAAATATATCTTTAAAAGTATAAGAGAAAATTTTAGAAAGGACTTAATTTTAAATGAGTTCTTGCTAATTGACCAATTTTACTTATTCGGCACGATATATATATATATATATATATATATATATATATAATGTATGTGTTTGTGTGAGAGAGAGAACAAGATGAGTCCATCAATCTTGAAAGACTGATGGACTGATTACATCGAATCCAGGCTGAGGGAATGATTACCTCAAATTCCTTCTGATCTTCAATCATTCTTCTCTCTACTGCTGGACTGGTGAAGGCACTGGTTGGCAAAACGTTTCCACAGCAAAGATACCCAAATGTTGTACAAGTGTCTGATTCACCAATCCATGGGTTGTGTGAACCAGTGATCTACAAGCTTGTTTATGTTCCAGGACTCAGTTCCAGGTATCTCACCTACACACTTGCTGTCACTTCCCTCACAGCCTGTGACGTACACTGCTGGCTGGGTCTTCAGGTTGTGACGTAGACTGTTGCACTGGTGACTGGGTCTTCAGGTTGTGACGTAGACTGTTGCACTGGTGACTGGGTCTTCAGGTTCTGACGTAGACTGTTGCACTGGTGACTGGGTCTTCAGGTTGTGACGTAGACTGTTGCACTGGTGACTGGGTCTTCAGGTTGTGACGTAGACTGTTGCACTGGTGACTGGGTCTTCAGGTTGTGACATAGACTGTTGCACTGGTGACTGGGTCTTCAGGTTCTGACAGTCTGTTGCACTGGTGACTGGGTCTTCAGGTTGTGACGTAGACTGTTGCACTGGTGACTAGGTCTTCAGGTTCTGGCAGTCTGTTGCACTGGTGACTGGGTCTTCAGGTTGTGACGTAGACTGTTGCACTGGTGACTGGGTCTTCAGGTTCTGACGTAGACTGTTGCACTGGTGACTGGGTCTTCAGGTTGTGACGTAGACTGTTGCACTGGTGACTGGGTCTTCAGGTTGTGACGTAGACTGTTGCACTGGTGACTGGGTCTTCAGGTTGTGACGTAGACTGTTGCACTGGTGACTAGGTCTTCAGGTTGTGACGTAGACTGTTGCAATGGTGACTGGGTCTTCAGGTTGTGACGTAGACTGTTGCACTGGTGACTAGGTCTTCAGGTTGTGACGTAGACTGTTGCACTGGTGACTAGGTCTTCAGGTTGTGACGTAGACTGTTGCACTGGTGACTAGGTCTTCAGGTTGTGACGTAGACTGTTGCACTGGTGACTGGGTCTTCAGGTTGTGACGTAGACTGCTGAGTGGAAGGTTCTTGACGTTGCTGGCTGGTAGTACACTATCTGGCAGACTGAGTGGAAGGTTCTTGACGTTGCTGGCTGGTAGTACACTATCTGGCAGACTGAGTGGAAGGTTCTTGACGTTGCTAGCTGGTAGTACACTATCTGGCAGACTCTTCGGTTGTAGAGTCGTTGATGTTTCTGCCAAGGATTCATGTTGCTCTTTTTCTGCGATCAGAGATCAAGTGAGGGGGGAGTGTATGTACCTGTCTTCGCAACTAAGTCTTTCTGATAACTATGTCACACTTTCACGTCGAGTTTTCATTACATTTCTAAGTTAGGTTAGGTTGGGTTACGTTAGACGGGCTTAGGTTAGATTTGGGTTAAGCTACATGAGGTTACAAGGGTAAAACAGTCACCAGTGTGGAACAATACAGTCACCAGTGTGGAACAATACAGTCACCAGTGTGGAACAATACAGTCACCAGTGTGGAACAATACAGTCACCAGTGTGGAACAATACAGTCACCAGTGTGGAACAATACAGTCACCAGTGTGGAACAATACAGTCACCAGTGTGGAACAATTCGTCGATGAAGGCTAAGAGGTTATCCTTTCCTTCTTCAACAGTCATCCAGATGACTCCGTCAAGAATGGTGGTCAAGGTGCAGTTAGATTTTTAACCATTCCTTTCTTCCTTTTCTTCTTATTCATCGTACTGATATAAGTAAATCTTTTATTTTTTTTGCCACCTCTGACAACGTTACTTCTCTCGGCTCTATGTTACTATGTATTGTTTGTGTAAAACGTTACCCTAAGTGTGACGACCTCTGAACCCTCACCTCTCTCTCTCTCTCTCTCTCTCTCTCTCTCTCTCTCTCTCTCTGTTCCCACGGGATGCTCCTGCTACCTACCACTGCCACAAGGAGATCCGCTTTTTTCTGCTTGATCTACACAAGCAGGCTGTGAGAGCCACACTGTGAGAGCCACACTGAAACCAACGCTGTGTATGCCACACTGTGAGACCACACTGTTTATGTCACACTGTGAGACCACACTGTGTATGCCACACTGTGAGACCACACTGTTTATGCCACACTGTGAGACCACACTGTGTATGCCACACTGTGTGAGCCACACTGTGTGAGCCACACTGTCAGCCACTGCATCTGCAGTGTGCTGTTACTCTACTCCGTATAATAATGGATGGGTTGAACACACAAGTAATTAAATAAAAATGTTGTGCCTGCGCAGCAGCTTCCTCAGTCGAGTACTGGCGATTATAACAGAGTAGAAGTGGAGAGGTAATTTTGAGGTGATCAATCCCTCATTCTTGATTGAAGAGGTGGTCAGTCTTTCAACCTGAGGGACTGACCACCTTCTATCAAGATTGAGGAACTCAGAATTACTTGTCCACCTCTGCTGTCTGCAGTGTTATAATAACCTGCGTTCAACTGACGAAGTCTGCTGCGCAGGCGACACATTTCCACAATAAAAATACTCAAATATTACACGTGTGTCTGACTCATGTATTGTCTACCATTTATTATACGTTGTGTGTACTCACCCAATTGTGGTTGCAGGGGTCGAGACTCAGCTCCTGACCCCCGCCTCTTCGCTGTCCGCTACTGGGTCTCTGCTCTCCCTGCTCCATGAGCTTTATCATACCTTATCTTAAAACTATGTATGGTTCCTGCCTCCACTATATCGTTCGCTAGACTATTCCGCTTCCTGACTACTCTGTGGCTGAAGAAATGCTTCCTAACATCCCTTTGACTTATCTGAGTCTTCAGCTTCCAGTTGTGCCCCCTTGTTTCTGTGTTCCCTCTCTGGAACATCCTGTCACTATCTACCTTGTCGATTCCCCGCAGTATTCTGTATGTCGTTATCATGTCTCCTCTAACCCTTCTATCCTCCAGTGTTGTTAGTCCTATTTCCCTCAACCTTTCTTCATAGGACAGACCCCTGAGTTGTGGAACTAACCTTGTCGCAAACCTTTGCAATTTCTCTAGTTTCTTGACGTGCTTGACCAGGTGTGGGTTCCAGACTGGTGCTGCATACTCTAGTATGGGCCTGACGTACACGGGGTGTGTGTGTGTGTGTGAGAGAGAGAGAAGAGATTGTATGTGTAGTATAATACGTACTGTTTATGTAGTGAACATTAGCTATGTAGAGAAAATGTCTACAGTATTACTATTCCCCAATATTATTCCTGTACCCCAATATTATTCCTGTACCCCAGTATTATTATGGTATATTATTTCTATAGCCCTGCATACTCTGTCTTAAGTCTTTTAATGCACCTACAGTATATAATAATGATATAGTTTATATGTTGTATTTTAATGAATTTTGAGGACTTCAGCATTTATAAAGTTAACGGAGTGAAGGAGTTTGTGGAGGGAGGGTGGAGGAAATGGATGGGGGAAGGGTGGTGGGTAGAGGGTAAGGGTGGGGGAGGTAAGAACATCAGCAGAGGGGGGGGGGAGGGCAGGAAAGGTCACTTCGATAACGTTACCTATCCTTGTACTCACCTAGTTGTACTCACCTAGTTGTGGTTGCAGGGGTCGATTCATAGCTCCTGGCCCCGCCTCTTCACTGGCCGCTACTGGGTCACTCTCCCTGCACCATGAGCTTTATCATACCTCTTCTTAAAGCTATGTATGGAACCTGCCTCCACTACATCGCTTACCGTGTGTGTGGGGCACCTTTGTATGTTACCGTGTGTGGGGGGCACCTTTGTATGTTCCCGTGTGTGTGGAGCACCTTTGTATGTTACCGTGTGTGTGGAACACCCAGTGTTCTTATACAGACCTTCCCTCTTCACCAGATACACATCCAACCATCCAGAGAGATATTACCCTCCTCTTCTCATACGGGTTTGAAATAGAAGCATGTTAAATGCTTCACACTCTGGCAGGATTACTCTTCTCCTCTCCTTCATGAAGGTGTAAGTGGGAGATTAATGTTACAGGGTTCTACTTACGCTCAATATAAACTTAAACTTTTCCCCGAGTTTCACAAAAGTTCCTAATCGTGTTATAGTTTCATTTTAGGAAAACTAGCCTTAACTTGGGCTCTGATCCCCTAGAATCAAGTTGAAGCTTAAAAAAAAATAAAGTGCCACGATAGGGGTGTAAATTGGGATTGTAAAAGTGGAAAGAGTAAGGGCGCGTGAGGCACGATTTCTGCCCGGGTATCACGGCCCTGATCACCAGGCGGATTTGATAACGTCTCCTGTGTAAGCCTGAGAGGCTGGTGGTACCGCAAAACATTGATCTCACCTCTCTCGTGTTGTTGTGAGTGTTCTTGTGTAAGTGCTTTTGTGAGTGTGCTTGTAAGTGTTTTGTGAATGTTATTGTTAATGCAATTTACAAAAGTCCTCAATACTTATATCTTTGTTATGGATTTTATTTGTCTTCCTTTGCAGTTGCAATTTTGTATTTGTTTCTGTTCAGATATTACACTTGCCATCAGCAGTGGTAAGAGAGCAACACTGGAGAGTCAAGGTGGTGGTGAACCACACAGGTGAGTGTCGCCTTACTGCCTTTCCTTGCGTCGTGCGTGACGCAGCTGGGGATTACCAGGTTACCTGCTACACCACCTGTAGCACCATCTGCCACACCACCTGCCACATGTAACACCCCCCGCAACTAATTGCCACACCACCTGCCACCACCCGCAACATCAGCTGCCACACCACCTGCCACCACCCACAACTAGTTGCCACACCAGCTGCCACTTGTAACACCACCCGCAACACCAGCTGCCACACCACCTGCAACATATAACACCACCCACATCACCAGCTGCCACACCAGCTCCCACCACCTGTAACACCACCCGCAACACTAGCTGCCACTCCACCTGTAACACCACCCGCAACACTAGCTGCCACACCACCTGTAACACCACCCGCAGCACCAGCTGCCACACCACCTGCCACATGTAACACCACCCGCAACACCAGCTGCCACACCACCTGTAACATCAATCCCCAACACCAGCTGCCACACCACCTGCCACCACCTGTAACACCACCCGCAACACCACCTGCCACCACCTGTAACACCACCCGTAACACTAGCTGCCACACCACCCGCAACACCAGCTGCCACACCACCTGCCACCACCTGTAACATGAACCCGCAACACCTGCAGCCACACCACCTGTAACACCACCCGCACCTTCCAGCAATCACCCACCACCTGTAACCCCACCTTCTCTTCCACCCTGGCCTTCCCACAACGAGCCGCCCCCACCCGCGGCCCACCTACACCTGCTTGGCTGCCTTCTCTGCCAGCTGCCGTCCTTGACACACTGTGTTGCCATCACACTTACTCGCTCACACCATTACCATCATCACCTTCAACACCATCACCACCAACCACACTAACACCATCACCTGCAACACCACCATCACCACCAACACACACACACACACACACACAGGAGGCAACAACGGGTCATGGTGCGTGATGAGGTATCACATGGGCGCCTGTGACGGGGGGGGGGGGGGGGGGGGGGGGGGGGGGGGGGGGGGGGGGGGGGGGGGGGGGGGGGGGGGGGGGGGGGGGGGGGGGGGGGGGGGGGGGGGGGGGGGGGGGGGGGGGGGGGGGGGGGGGGGGGGGGGGGGGGGGGGGGGGGGGGGGGGGGGGGGGGGGGGGGGGGGGGGGGGGGGGGGGGGGGGGGGGGGGGGGGGGGGGAAAAAAAAAAAAAAAAAAAAAAAAAAAAAAAAAAAAAAAAAAAAAAAAAAAAAAAAAAAAAAAAAAAAAAAAAAAAAAAAAAAAAAAAAAAAAAAAAAAAAAAAAAAAAAAAAAAAAAAAAAAAAAAAAAAAAAAAAAAAAAAAAAAAAAAAAAAAAAAAAAAAAAAAAAAAAAAAAAAAAAAAAAAAAAAAAAAAAAAAAAAAAAAAAAAAAAAAAAAAAAAAAAAAAAAAAAAAAAAAAAAAAAAACATAGTTTGACAACTGTGTTGCCATACACTTACTGCTCACACCATTACCACAACTTCAACACCATCACCACCACACACTAAGCACCAGACTGCAACACCACCATCAACCACACATACACACACACACACACACACACACTACACATGATCAACACTTATGACATCTCCTTTCCAGTGAAAACATTTCCTGTGTGTTAGTGCACAGTATGTTGTGTCACTGTCAGCGTGCCACTGTCAACGTGCCACTGTCAGCGTGCCACTGGTAACGTGTGCCGCTGCTACTGTCGTCGTGTTGTCGCTGTTGTTGAAAAGGTTAGGTGCAGCCTTAATGACCCTCGTGTATTCGATAGTCTTTAAACTCCATTAAGCAAGCAAACAACTTCTGAGCAGTGTTCCTCTCCGGGGTGTTGACACTGCCCTCCAGAACACCTCCTATCTTCTAGAGAGAGACTTCTCCTTCATACTCCAGTAGCTCGATTGGTAGCGCACTCAGCTCACACAGTGAGTGTCCGTGGTTCGATCCCCAGTATGGATGGAAACGTTGGGCATGTTTCCTTACACCTGTTGTCCCTGGTCACCTAGCAGTAAGTAGGTACCTGGGTGTTACCCGACTGGTGTGGGTCGCAGTGTTGTCATTGATGTCAGCTATCTGTATAAGTTGTAGAAATAAAGATTAGTAGTAGTAATAGTACTAATAGTATATTATTATTATTTAAATAAAAGAGAGGAGCATTTCACGTTTATGTTTACTATAAACCTGGGTACCAAAACCTGGGTACCAGAACCTGGTTACCAAAACCTGGGTACCAAAACCTGGGTACCAAAACCTGGACACCAGAACCTGGGCACCAGATCCTGGACACCAGAACCTAGGCACCAGAACCTGGGTGCCAGAACCTGGACAACAGATCCTGGACACCAGAACCTGGGCACCAGAACCTGGGTACCAGAACCTGGGCACCAGAACCTGGGCACCAGAACCTGGGTACCAGAACCTGGGCACCAGAACCTGGGCACCAGATCCTGGACACCAGAACCTGTGTCACCGGAAAAAAAGGTATCCCATGCCTCACCCACTTAAACACAACTTACAAATACCAGAAGAATGTTGAAACCTGGGGACTTACTAACTGGTATGTTCAGAATCCTGGCTTCTTCCTATCCATGACGCAGAGGGGAAGTGGAAATATGTCACTTTGACTTTATTGGGTAAGCTTAAGTAATTTACACGTTTATTACTGTGTTAAACAGTTGTGTAATGTACTTGAATAAACATACAAGTGTTAATGTGAGGTACTTCCACTCAGGACGACTGGGTTCCAGTGTTACTGTGAGGTACTTCCACTCTGGACGACTGGGTTTCAGTGTTACTGTGAGGTACTTCCACTCTGGACGACTCGGTTTCAGTGTTACTGTGAGGTACTTCCACTCTGGACGACTGGGTTTCAGTGTTACTGTGAGGTACTTCCACTCTGGACGACTGGGTTTCAGTGTTACTGTGAG
>WNWK01000364.1:0-252500 GCA_009830355.1 Cherax destructor | reverse complement strand
CTCTGTTATTAAAGCCAAACCCAGACTAACCCATACCTACTAGTTGCGTCATCAGTCCATTACAGAGAAAAACGATAAAAGATATGAAGGAATTTGAGGTAATCAGTCCCTCAGCCTGGAGATGTGTTCAGTCCGTCAGTCTTGATAACACTTACATGGAGAAGGGGCTTATATACTGGAGACAGAATTCCACTAGTGGAATTCTGTCCACCTGTGACGCCGCCTGCAACTGCTGCACCTCGCCTGTCTCCAGTATAGAAGTCCCTTCTCCATTCACGTGTTATCAAGACTGACGGACTGAACACATTATCTCCAGGCTGAGGGACTGATTACCTCAAATTCCTTCACATCTCCCACCGTTTCTCTGTAATGGACTGATGAAGGAACTAGCTGGCGAAACGTTTTCACAGTAAAGATTGCCAAGTGCTCCACAAATGTCTTATTCTCCTAACTCATGCTTATTAATCTAGAATTTAGAAGTAATACTTTATCTGTTAGTCTAGTGTATTAATGTGTTATGTTGGTATCCCTACTAGGATCTAGACTTCTAGAGAAACAACGCCACTATATTGATATTTAGAAACGAAACCTTTCCCTGGCGGCTTGTTTATATTACTGCAAGTCAGGGTCATAAATAGAGATAAAGGCAATATTTAAACCTAAGTTGGTTTGCGCCCACGCCCACGCCCACGCCCACGCCCACGCCCACGTTTTCTGGGTAAAGAAGAGGCCAGGTGAAGGGCAGGGCAAAGCCCGGGGAAAGGGAGGACTGGACACGAAGATGGAAGGGTCTGACACGTGGTGGGTGAAACTGCGGGTAAATATTTGGGCATGTGCGCCCAGCTGTGGGCCAGTGTGGACAACCTCAACAGGGATGTGGCATGGACAGGCGGTCGTGGGTGGAGGGATGTGGCATGGACAGGGTGTCGTGGGTGGAGGGAGGCGTCGAGGATGAATGCACTACAAGCTACTCGCACATTACACTTCTTTCAGATGAAGCTCCTGTAGCTGCTGAACCTTCAGTGAAATCCTTAACGATATCCTCATTGCCTTACTGAAATCTTCCGGCTAAGGCTGACATATTTTAGCACTGTTAATGTAATCCACCCTGTGTAGTGGCATATAACTATGGAACATAGCTAGTTTTTGTTCCCACTGTGTAACTTGTATACCAGCGTACTGCGGATGTATCCAATTTTGCTAAAAAAAAAAAAAAATTCACCCCAGCCTCTTAGAAAGTACTGAGAGCAGCCTTGTGTTCTAGACTGTGGCTGATTTGTTGCTGCAGACTGAAGCGTGAGACAGGCCAGCTGTTCCTGTGGGGACTTCCGGTGTAGCGGGCAGCCCACGAACACTGCTACCGTCTCATTTTGACATTTTATAGTGATGATGAGAGTACTGGAATAATGGAGAACTTTTCGGCCAGTGGACCATTTGGCCTAGGACGTTTGAGTCTGGTATTTTTGTAAGGGCTTACGTTTCAGTCTAGTAGAAATAACTAGCATTTATACTTAACCTAATTTAACCTAACCTAGCCTAACGTAACCTAATCTAACTTAACCTAACTTAATCTTGAAGGCTTCTACACTTGTCCCAGCAGTGTTTATATATTATGGCAAGATGTTGAATGGTCTGGGGCCACGGACGTTGATACAGTGTTCCCTTATTGTGCCCACGGCGCCCCTGCTTTTCACTGGGTATATTTTGCACTTCCTCCCACATCTCTCACTCCAGAATGTTGTGTTGGCAGTGTGCAAATTTGGGACAAGGCCCTCGAATACATTCCAGATATATATTATCATGTATCTCTCCGCTCCAATGAGTACATATTTAGAACTTTGAAGCATTCCCAGTAATTTACATTTGCACACTGATGTAACAAAACAAACCCAGTGAAAAGCAGGGACGCCGTGGGCATAAGAGAACATTGTATCAACATCCGTGGCCCCAGACTATTCAACATCTTACCAGAAGATACCAGAAACACTGTCTCCACCAAGTGCTAGACCAACCAGGCTGTGATGGATATGTGGGCCAACGGGCCCCCAACAGCAACAACCTGATTGACCACGCAAGCACCAGACAGTTGTCCCTGACCCACGACCGGGCTCCGGGTGTAGAAAAACTCTCGAAACTCATCAATGGTAAAGGAATCTTAACTTAATCCAACCTGACCTACCCAGCATCCTAACCTCACCGAAACGTCTGTCCACCAGTACAGACGACAGCCTTGTGTACTCACCTAGTTGTGGTTGCAGGGGTCAAGCTCAGCTCCTGGCCCCGCCTCTTTGCCGATCGCTACTAGGTTCACTCTCTTCTGGCTTCAAGAGTCTTATCGTACCTCTTCTTAAAGCTATGTATGGATCTTGTCTCTACCACTTCATTGTCCAGTTCGTTCCACTTCCTAACTACTATAAGGCTGAAGAAACGCTTCCTAACATCCTTATGACTCATCTGAGGTTTCAACTTCCAGCTGTGCCCTCGTGTTTCTGTTTCCCATCTCTCAACCATAATATCCTTGTTCACTTTGTCAGTTGCTCAGTATTTTGTATGTTATATCCGCCCCGTAGTCCTCCTGTCCTCCATGTAGTGTCATCAGGTTGAGTTCCCTTAACTTCTCCTCATAGCTCTTAGCTCCGGGAATAGTCTCTTTACAAACCTCTGCACTTTGACTCACGAAATCGTAATGACACGATTGTCAACAAACCAGAGTACAGGTGGGGATTGATATGCTCGACCAGGCGTGGCTTCCATAATGGTGATGTAGCAGGCAACTCCACAGTGTTACACCAGCGTCACAATACCAGTGTTACACCAGCGTCACAATACCAGTGTTGCACCAGCGTCTCAATACTACGATGTTACACCAGCGGCACAATAATAGTGTTACATCAACGCGTGTTACACCAGCGTTACAAAGAGACGAGATATAATACCACTGTTAATATTGTGGCATGAAATGTGAACGTTCATTATGGCACGACGGCGTAATTAATTTGGCAGTGAAATAAAATTTTGGCAGCGAACCCAGCAGAAGTGGCGGGTCTGTGAGAGTAGCAGGGGGCGGTGTGAGCTGTGAGAGTAGCAGGGGGCGGTGTGGGCTGAGAGTAGCAGGGGCGGTGTGGGCTGAGAGTAGCAGTGGGCTGTGTGGGCTGTGAGAGTAGCAGGGGTGGTGTGGGCTGTGAGACTAGCAGGGGCGGTGTGGGCTGTGAGAGTAGCACGGGGCGGTGTGGGCTGTGAGAGTAGCAGGGGGCGGTGTGGGCTGTGAGAGTAGCAGGGGCGGTGTGGGCTGTGAGAGTAGCAGGGGGCGGTGTGGGCTGTGAGAGTAGCAGGGGCGGTGTGGGCTGTGAGAGTAGCAGGGGCGGTGTGGGCTGTGAGAGTAGCAGGGGATGGTGTGGGCTGTGAGAGTAGCAGGGGGTGGTGTGGGCTGTGAGAGTAGCAGGGGGCGGTGTGGGCTGTGAGAGTAGCAGGGGGCGGTGTGGGCTGAGAGTAGCAGGGGGCGGTGTGGGCTGTGAGAGTAGCAGGGGCGGTGTGGGCTGTGAGAGTAGCAGGGGGCGGTGTGGGCTGTGAGAGTAGCAGGGGGCGGTGTGGGCTGTGAGAGTAGCAGGGGGTGGTGTGGGCTGTGAGAGTAGCAGGGGGTGGTGTGGGCTGTGAGAGTAGCAGGGGGCGGTGTGGGCTGAGAGTAGCAGGGGGCGGTGTGGGCTGTGAGAGTAGCAGGGGGCGGTGTGGGCTGTGAGAGTAGCAGGGGGCGGTGTGGGCTGTGAGAGTAGCAGGGGTGGTGTGGGCTGTGAGAGTAGCAGGGGGTGGTGTGGGCTGTGAGAGTAGCAGGGGGCGGTGTGGGCTGTGAGAGTAGCAGGGGGCGGTGTGGGCTGTGAGAGTAGCAGGGGGCGGTGTGGGCTGAGAGTAGCAGGGGGCGGTGTGGGCTGTGAGAGTAGCAGGGGGTGGTGTGGGCTGTGAGAGTAGCAGGGGGCGGTGTGGGCTGTGGGAGGAAGAGGCGATGTAGGTGGTGGGAAGGCTTGGGTAAGGGGCTTGTTGCAGGAGGGGTAGGGGTAAGAGGTATGCTGGCTGAGGCATTATATTCTAATATAAAATAAAGCACTTAAAATGTTGAAGTTAACACAGAGCTGTGTTAAGATGCGCTTCCACTTCCTCTCCTCCCCTCCCCCTCAACTTTCACTTCCACCTTCCCGTCATCCTCTCCACTTCCACCTTCCCGTCATCCTCTCCACTTCCACCTTCCCGTCATCCTCTCCACTTCCGCCTTCCCGTCATCCTCTCCACTTCCGCCGGCCTCACTACCTAAACTTTATTCACTCCAAAATTAATTGCACCAACATAATGAGCGTTCATATTTCAAGTGACTATTAACGGCGGCACTATATCCCATTACTATAATATGTGAGTAAAGAAAGCGAGTTCATTGTGCAGAAGGAACCGCACCATATACATCACATGATGTGATACTTAATGTTTAACTGACCTAAAGCGTCGGTTAGCGGGTCATCCTATAATTAAAGTTCTAGTTAGGACATCCTGTGACTGAAGCTGCAGGTCATCCTATGACTGAAACTGCAGGTCATCCTATGACTGAAACTGCAGGTCATCCTATGACTGAAACTGCAGGTCATCTAATGACTGAAGCTGCAGGTCATCCTGTGACTGAAGCTGCAGGTCATCCTATGACTGAAACTGCAGGTCATCCTATGACTGAAGCTGCAGGTCATCCTATGACTCAAACTGCAGGTCATCTAATGACTGAAGCTGCAGGTCACCCTGTGACTGAAGCTGCAGGTCATCCTATGACTGAAGCTGCAGGTCATCCTATGACTGAAGCTGCAGGTCATCCTGTGACTGAAGCTGCAGGTCATCCTATGACTGAAGCTGCAGTTATCAGGTCATCCTATGACTAAGACCCGTGTCCTCTTTCATGACGACGATACCACCAGCAGCGAACCATACCAATGATAACTCAGATGCTAATGATAGTGACGAATGCTTCCAGAAAAGTTACAACTCTGACCATATTATATTCACAAAAAAAAAAACCGCTAACCCTTAGTGGAAGATTTTCTAAGTAAGAGTAAACTAATGCACAACAAGTATAGTAAGTGAAAATAACCACCGGGAAGACCACCACAGCAGCACATCTGGACCCCCAGGGGAGAAGAGAGTTAATGGAGGGAGGGACCCACGAATTATCATTGGTGCTTCTACCAGATGGCACCAAAAACTTTATTTTGAAAAATTTGTATGAGTCATTGCTGTCATTTGAAGAAGCAGAATTCACTACCATACATGAAAAGAGAGACGATAACTTATTCTTATAACATTCGTGGGGGAGCGCTATGCCCGTATGGATCATATAACACCTGGAGAACGGGAGATATTGAAGTTTGACCCAAGGAAGGGGAGGGGTAGCTCAAGTTTATCAAGAGCCCTTCACCCGCATCAAGGCATCCTGATACCCCAGTTAGCAGATGGTCTCTTTAAATAGATTCATTTAAGGTAGAAGCATGTCATACTGCATCGCCATGTCTTGAACGTCCTTCGATTTATCGAAGGACGTTTTAATTCAACAAAGTATGACTATGCTTTAGGGTTTAACCTAAAGCATAGTTATACTTTACGTATTAGTGCAAAATAAATAGGGGTTAGTTAAAAGTAAACTGTTAATGTTTATTAAGGAATATCTTACGTACAGAAGAACTAAGGTCCTGTTTTCAGGGAATAATACTCCAAGGTACGTAGAAGGACCCGGGCATTCCCGAAGCCCAGTATTAAATTGAGATGCGAGGATACTTTTGAATACTAGATAATGGTAAAGGTCCTCTACACATTGGAAAAGAGTAAGTTAGAGAATTCCTGAAGCTGCAGGCTAAAAAAAAAATGAGTATGTAAGCTATGATTAAGTTGTGATGATCAGTCGCCGGAATCCTCTATACTGCTGGTGCGATCCATTACGCTACGCTGACATTAAATAAAGTGTTATATAAAGTGCAAAGATGTGGAATGTATTACAACAGTAATTAAAGTTAGAACATTCTTGCATGTTAAAAGAAATAACGATATTTTCTATAGCAAGGAAACGTTATTGACTACACTGTCCTATAAGTATACAAGTATAAATATAGAAAAACAGTAAATAGATAAGTGTAAAATTGTAATAACACGTAAAAAAAAAAAAACCAGTGCGTACCTCAGGAGCGTTGAAGCTACGTTTCCCTGTAAAGAAAGTTTAAAAACCACCAGCAGGATCGGAATCCAGTCATGAGAATAATTCTGAACTACCAGTTGTATGTTGATTTCCATTTGAAATAATAGTACTCATTCATATACTTTAAATAAAATGCGCTCGCCAGTGTTTCTAATATGTATGATCATTGTAGTCTGCTTTAAATCTATCAGTGATAGTGTAAGTTTTGAGTAGAAGGGTAGTGAGCCTGGGGGAGTGTGAAAAGTACCAAGTACCACTACCAGCAGGTATTTGTCAGTTTCCTGTGGTTTAGGAGGCTACCAGGAGACAGGAAGTACCACTATAGCCCGCTACCCTCCACACACTACGATTTACGTAAGGATCACTGACCTTTGTTTAGCTCTAAAATGTTCCATGTACGTCTATCTTGTTGATTTTCGTTTTTTATTCGTTACTGACTATTGATGCAAAAGATATGATGTTATTAAGCTATTGCGTCGTGGCAGAGTAGTGAATTAAAATATTAATAATGAGCGGAAGAAGGCATGTGTGGCCATCCGTGCCGGGGACGCTGCTGCACCCGGTCATGTCGATGCCAACCTACTCAACTATTTCCATTCAAAACTTCGTGTTGGAATGTTACAGGTCTATCTGTAGGCTGTAGTAGATTGTTTCTTTAAAAAAAATGCATTGGACTATAGAATATACAGTACTGAGCTAGGCTTCCACGAAGTGGTCAAATTGTAGATATTTCAACCCCAGCAGCTGAACAGCCACATGGGTCTTGTTTATCCTTATATCAACCACTCTTAATGATTCCGCCGCTTCGTATTTTATATATACTGTGATGGATTACAATAGTTGTATGCTCAAACATTCTCATTAAACATTCACGTTGCTACTAAATGGATATATTACTTGGAAAGCAGGAGAGATGAGTGTGTCGGGGTTTATGGGAGTGTGTGCAGCTCGTGCGCCGCCTCAACATCTGTCCCTTCCCCCGTCTGTCCCTTCCCCCGTCCGTCCCTTCCACCTCCCCTCCCTTGCCTTCCATCACCCCCTTCTCACCCCTCCCCCTCTCCTAAGCCACCCAGTTTTCCGGTGTTGCCAAGTATGTGGCTCGGAATTATGGATATTTGGACATATTTTATTTGGCTATGTTGTAGCCGAAATATACAATGCTCTTCTTAGATTCTATTTAATTTTCCCCTATGGGAGAAGTAAAAGGGATTCTTAACATGCGATTAATCACCCTGAAAGTACTTGGAGCAAGTTTATGTAAGTTTATTTAGGTACAGGTAAGCTTAAGAACAATTATCATTAATAATATGTATAAATTTCCTAGGATAACCTAAAAAAAGTCAAAGTGACTTATTTCTATCTTTCATTGTGGTAAAATTGCATGTCTAAATATGTATGTTTGTATATATAACAATATCTCGGTAAGTTTTAAAGTAGTTAAGATGACATTAAGACAAGTGTGGCGTAGGGTAAAGGTGCTTGTCATCGGTGTCTGTATTTTCTTTAAAGTTATTTGTATGTATGCAGTACTTTGACTTTTGTTACGTTCCGTTTGAGGGTAAGATTTTAAGATTTTGCTTGAATATAGAAAATATTAAATAGTAATCTACAGCGTGTTCTGTTATTTGATAGTCAGAGTGGTTTGACTATCAAGTTCCTCTAATAATTATATTGTATACCAATATCCTTATATAAACGTACTCGAATTATTTAGGAAACATCTTCCTGTATTATTTCCTTCCCCCTTACCCCTTCCCATTCTTCTCCCCCTCTGCAAGGCACCGTTCCCTACCTCCCGGTCCCAACGACCCTTCCCTCCCTCCCTCCCTTCTCCGCCAGCAGCTGGGGAGTTGGAGGGACATGTGGGAGGGGGTTATGGGTTGGGGGATGGACGAGGGGGAACAGCTGCCTTGCTACATTCACCCCACAGTAAGGGCAGTCTCTAGTCACCAGCCGTCAGGGGAGGTTGTATGTTGCTCACCTCTGCTTCTCGCTCTCTCTTGCCACATCAGGATTGTTATTAGCGCTTCTGAACCTGAAGGATTATGCATTTGTGTTTCAAGACTATGACAGTGAATGTTATTCTAAAACTGTAGTGAAGAGCTGCAAAGTGGAAGTTGTTTTAGTGGATAACGTTTTACAAAGTGTGGTAGTGAGTTAGCGGCACATACCCTGGATGTACACGCAGGGGCCCCAGCCACTGTGATGCCTGCCCTATGTATTGAGGAATACGCTGCAGAACCCACTGTTACTTGTTATACAGCGGGACCCATCTTCAAGAAAATGAAAGTCCTTAAAAAGTTCAAGAGACGGATGGGACTAGGTTAGTATTATGTACATTTTTAGTGTGTGTACTTAAAGCATATAGATGCCATTTGATAATACGTAGAATGAGATTGAAAGAGGGATTGTTTTTTTTAACCGAAGCTTCATGAATGTTGTAACTAGTGATGGGTAGTTGTCGAGGTGGGTGTAACTGGTTTTTAATCTGCACACACTACAGATCTCGCTCTAATTGAAACAGTAGAGTTGGTAGATAAATGACCGGTGGATAGGGATGGCTTGAGGTGGATGAGGGAATTAATGGATAGGAGTGGATCAGTGGCTGGCTGACTTGCTTTGGTAGACGGATGGCTGCCTGGTAGTGGATGGGGTTGACTGGTAATGGATGGGGATGGCTGCCTGGATTGACTGATGGTGGATGGGGTTGGGTGACTGGCTAGCTGATGGATGAAGATTGATTGGGGACGGCAGGCTTGGTATTGGGGTGGATGGGGACGGCAGGCTGGTATTGGGGTGGGGACGGCAGGCAGGCTGGTATTGGGGGTGGATGGGGACGGCAGGCAGGCTGGTATTGGGAGTGGATGGGGACGGCAGGCAGGCTGGTATTGGGGTGGATGGGGACGGCAGGCTGGTATTGGGGGTGGATGGGGACGGCAGGCTGGTATTGGGGGTGGATGGGGACGGCAGGCTGGTATTGGGGGGTGGATGGGGACGGCAGGCTGGTATTGGGGGGTTGGATGGGGACGGCAGGCTGGTATTGGGGTGGGGGTGGGGACGGCAGGCTGGTATTGGGGTGGGATGGGGACGGCAGGCTTGGTATTGGGGGTGGATGGGGACGACAGGCTTGGTATTGGGGGTGGATGGGGACGACAGGCTTGGTATTGGGGGTGGATGGGGACGACAGGCTTGGTATTGGGGGTGGATGGGGACGACAGGCTTGGTATTGGGGGGTGGATGGGGACGACAGGCTTGGTATTGGGGGTGGATGGGGACGACAGGCTTGGTATTGGGGGTGGATGGGGACGACAGGCTTGGTATTGGGGGTGGATGGGGACGGACAGGCTGGTATTGGGGGTGGATGGGGACGGCAGGCTGGTATTGGGGTTGGGGGTGGGGACGGCAGGCTGGTATTGGGGTTGGGGATGGGGACGGCAGCAGGCTGGTATTGGGGGGTGGATGGGGACGGCAGGCAGGCTGGTATTGGGGAGGGTGGATGGGGACGGCAGGCAGGCTGGTATTGGGGAGGTGGATGGGGACGGCAGGCAGGCTGGTATTGGGGGTGGATGGGGACGGCAGGCAGGCTGGTATTGGGGGGTGGATGGGGACGGCAGGCAGGCTGGTATTGGGGGTGGATGGGGACGGCAGGCAGGCTGGTATTGGGGGTGGATGGGGACGGCAGGCAAAGCAGGCTGGTATTGGGGGTGGTGGATGGGGAGCAGGCAGGCAGGCTGGTATTGGGGGTGGATGGGGCAGGCAGGCTGGTAGGGAATGTGGACGGCAGGCTGGTATTGGGGGTGAATGGGGACGGAAGGCTGGTATTGGAGGGGGTGGATGGGGATGGCAGACTGGTATTGGGAGAGTTGGACGGGGATGGCAGGCTGGTGGGGGTGGAAATGTAGCGGGGGTGTGGGTAAGCAATTTTGCGGCACGGGCGACGGTGCTTCACATCCGGTACCAGGACTTCCGCTGCTGGTCGCCTGTTGGTGGGGGGGGGAGGATGAAATCTCCCCACCTCACTCAGTCTATCCTAAACGGAAATTCATGGTTCAAAATAGTAAAAACACTTGTAAGTAAATGGAATTAACAGAATTCGAACCCACTGTAATTCATGCATTTTTAATTGTTTATGAAAATATAAATACCCATTTTTTACAATTTTTGTTGTATAATTAAGTTTTCTTTTGACCAGTTAGATAGACTCCAGGTAGCAGCTTACTCGGCCCTATAACACAACATACGTAATGGTGCATACTATATGGTTTCCAGCCGAAGAAGTCGTATAGCATCGTGCAATCTCATTCGCATGTCACAAATTTAAAACAAAAGTTAAAACTGACGTCTGAGTGGAAGTTTTGGGCATAATCTGTGAAATTAAAAAGTTTGACTAATGATTCCCTTTGGTAAAGCTTTCTTAGTGAGCATTATTGGTTTCTTCCCGGGATTTGTGAAATGGGATTTGCCAGCTGTTCATGGTTTACATTTTTTTTTTTTTAGTAAACACATTTTACAGTAGATAATGTTAGACGTTAGTAGTGATCCTCACCACTTCGAAATTGGGATAAGACTTTACAACTTTTAATAAATCCTCTTATGTCGTATGTGATAATTGGAGAGTGAACTTCAGTCACGCTTTCCTCCCCACATTACAACAAAGCACCCCGCAACATGGCTGAACTGCAGAACGGATGACCCTTTCTCTTGACCTGGTTTACTGGAGGCGGCGTGGGCCATCCAGGTGACCTCTCGTGAGTGTGGGGGCGTGGGATTCACCCCCACCCTCCCGCCTCTCAAACCTCTTGCATCAAAAATTATTTCTATATCAAATCGTTCGTTTTTCTGTGTTAATTTCTGAAAGATCCAAACATGGTTGGGATACGTTAGGTTAAAATAAAAGTATTTAACCAACAACAACTACATTATATATACGGCAATAACATCTGGCTGCTCTTCGCTCTTTGGCAGTTACGTTCATTATGCATGATGAGAGGAAAGGCTATCTAATGGTGGGATGCGTAGTGTCTGTAGTAAGTATGATATACTTTTGAAGGGTTTCGAGAGTTTAGCTACTCTCGGAGCCCGGCCATGGGCCAGGCTCCTTTGGTGCTTGCCTGGTCTACCAGGCTGTTGCTGCTGGAGGCCCGCTGCCCCACATATCCGTCACAGCCTGGTTGATCTGGCACCTGGTGAAGGTACTTGTCCAGTTTCCTCTTGCAGGCTTCTACACTTGTTCCAGCTGATAGACGGCAATATGCTCTTAGTCAACCCAGGAAAAAATGACAAATACTTGCTGGAGAAGCACCGATAGTAAAATTTCATTGGGACGGTTAGACGGAAGAAATATTGCTCGGTAGGCTCTGAAAATGGGCCCATGCAAGGATTCTTAGTTATCTGTGAGTTACATGTAATCTGTTCTGGAGGCAAATACCCCCGCGGCCCGGTTCCCCACCAGTCCTGGTTGCTGGCTTGATAGATAAAACTGTTGATACCCCCCTCCCCACTCGCAGCCCACGCGTGCACCACAACCTGGCTTATCAGGAACTGATTCCAGGAATTTCAAGAGTACCCTTTTGAAGACAATCAAGGACATGTTGGTAATTTTTACTTATGCATGAAGGGAGGGTACTGGAAAGTCGTCGACCCTTTACTCATCGCTTTCCTGCTTTTCACTGGAGGTATTCTGCACCGCATGCCAAGCCTCATCCATCATGCGTAATGATTTCGGTGTGCAGAAAAAAAAGTAGTGTTGTCCACTAGTTCTGTAGAGCAAGTTATTAGGGCTGTGGATTCCTTGATCGCCGTTTTTTAGTTAATTTTTGGTGAATAGGAATAGAAGGCGTCAGCTGTACAGTGGTGACAAAAACTTATCATGGTCTTATGATGATATTGTTAAAACTTTTAGAATGAGCTTTTCCGTGGTAAAAGGGGGCATTACGATGTGGCATGATAGTGGTAATAAGTGATGGAGGTTGTCTATCATTACGTACACTTTTAAGTTAAGCGGCCACTCGCGTTGGTTCCCTGCAACTGGACTTTCTCCCCAAGTGTTGTATACCCCTCAGTTTCGCTCGTCCCGTACATATATCTTCACAATGATAAATATGATTTAGCTGGTAGTGTTAAGCAGTCAAGGGAAACCACAAAGTATATTTTTTTTTATAGCGGACTTAGTCACTTCAATAACTTTAGTTTTAATTTTAATTAATTATTCAAAGTTTAATTACTATTTGGTGTAGTTTTTTATTATATAAGCATTTACATTAAATATCGCTTAATTTTTAAGTAAGTCTTGCAAGGATGATCTAATTTATTTATTTTTCCCCAGCAGGTCGTGGGTCCGGGTCATCTAACCTACCACCGCTGACATTCCACCAAGTATGCGGTGACAACGTGCGTATCTCCAACGATGGCAAGGTGGCGCGCAGGGCAGAGAGCTTCTGTAAAGGCATAGCCTTCTCCAGTCGTCCCATTAAGATTGGTGAGCGTGTGTGCTTGCGTCTCCTGGAAGTGTCCACTAACTGGTCAGGAGTCATCCGCTTTGGGTTCACGTCGCAGGATCCGGCCGGCCTGCGTGATGCACTTCCCAAGTATGCCTGCCCGGATCTGACCAATAAACCAGGCTATTGGGCCAAAGCACTAAGTGAACGCTTTGCCGAGCAGGGCAGTGTACTCTTTTACTGTGTCGATTCGACCGGGGATGTCCACTTTGGTATAAACGGTGAGGAGCGAGGAGTATTTTTTGGCGGCGTGGACACAAGGTCACAGCTCTGGGGGCTCTTTGATGTGTATGGCAACAGTACTGCAGTAGAGTTCTTGGACCCCCTCGCCCAGCTTAACAACAGAGTTCGTATAATGAATGATCTGAGTCCTGGATCATCAGCTGCTAACTCGAGAGTGTTGCCTCAGTCACAGACTTCTGCGCCCTCTCAACCCCACCAGCAGGCACCGCCACAGACCCAGCCACCGCAGCCACCAAGACCAGACTCTGGCGTCGACAGGTTACAACCGTCCATGGCACAGCTAGCGCTAACACCACGGTCTCCGGACGTGTTGCCTCTGCGTCACTACGCTCACACAACCTTCACGCCTCTTCCCTTCCACCGCGTCCGTGGCCGTAACGTCCGCATGAACAACGATCGCACAGTGGCAGCCCGCACAGAGACAGAATACTCTCATGGCTACGTGTTCACAGCCCGCCCTCTACGACCAGGGGAGAAGTTGGTGGTACAAGTACTTCATACAGAGGCTATGTATGTGGGTGCCCTCGCTTATGGTTTGACGTCTGCTAATCCAGCTGGACTAGAACCCACAGATCTTCCCGAAGACTGCGACCTCTTGCTGGACCGTCCTGAGTACTGGGTGGTGAGCAAGGATGTGGCAGCCTCTCCACAAGCTGGCGACGAACTGGCCTTCGCTCTTACACACCATGGGGAGGTCACCTTCTCTCGCAACGGTGCCATCCCACAGGTTTTCATGCACGTGGATCATACGCTGCAGCTGTGGGCCTTCTTCGACGTCTACGGCAACACCAGCAAGATACGCAGTCTGGGCGTTACCCACGACATCCAGCAGACTTACGCACAGCAGAATGGTGAGTCATATGATACATTATAGTTTGCGTTTATGCAGTAGATATATATTTTATAACCTTTTGTTTGGCTATACAACTAAATTATATACTTTGTTACTAACTAATTTTGTTGTGCAGCCTCCAACTCGCCTCCTCGTCGAGCAGAGCCTGTGGGACGTGTATCTCAGTTGTCGAGGGCATCACCCCTAGTAGTGAGCCTGCCACCCAGTCCGCCCTCACCACCAGCCACCCACGCCCACCCAGCACCAGCACCACCTGTTCCTTCCTCCCGTGACACACTGGGGGGGCACGGTACCATGTCGTCTGTATACAGTGGTGCCTACATGGAGCCAGTATCTGCCACCTCCACCCTGACCTCTATGGGTGAGCTACCAGCTGGCCCCGCGCTGCACGAGTGTACAGTATGCTACGAGAAGCCCGTAGATTCTGTTTTGTACATGTGTGGTCACATGTGCATGTGCTACGAGTGTGCTCTGCAGCAGTGGCGAGGACGAGGTGGTGGGCAGTGCCCCATCTGCCGCGCCGTGATTCGTGACGTGATCCGCACTTACCGATCATGACGGGGTCCCCCGGACTCCCCGGCACCCACCCCACGCCCACCACCATACGCGAGCCAACAGCTCACAGGTGAGGACGAGGAGGACCCGTGATATCTGCTCATACCAAAGGTGGTTGATGATAGTGCCGAGCCTGGCGCCGGCCAGGGCCGCAGTGTCTAGTCCAGCCCTGCCGTGCATACGTGTGTATGTGCAGCGCCTACCCGTGTGTTACCTGCGTGTGGTGTGGCCCTGTGTCCCGGCTGCCCCTACCTCTGGTCTAAGTCAGTTGTTGTGTTAGTGTGTACATAGTGTGGCCGGAGGGCACAGTCAGCACCCCGCCCTCCGTCCCTACCCCCAGGCCGCCGCCCATTCCTTTCCCTTTGTACATACCTCTTAATTTATGGGTAACCCGCCCTCTCCTTTGTAAACCCTGTCATTGTTTTTATACTATGGGTACCATGTGAATGAATGTTTTATATATTCCCTCATTGCATTATTCATTTTCTTGTGGATGCAAAGCCATTGTTTCATTCATTCCATCATCACTTCAGAAAATAAAAATTAAACTCTAAATTAGTTTTATTGTCAAAAAGCTGGAATGTAAGCAGTATCCCTTAAAATATTCTGCCTAATAGTATATCATGCTCTAGTGGCACTTAATGTATTAGGAATATTATCAAGAAAAACAATGAACAAGATTGCTCTAATTAAATTTCAATCATGGAGAGGCACTAAACCCACAAGGGTCATGCAGCACCATGCTTAAGGAAACTGGACGTAGTCTGGTTCAATCCACGTTAAGTGATTATTGATGAGGAAAATGCTCGCTGTGAACTCTAGACCAATTTCTATTACCTCATTTATTGTGCAAGTAAAGAGGCACTGAAGTGGATCAATTTGCAATAAGTTAATTACTCGCTGGATGACCCTTGTATTTTTTTTATATAAGCTAATGCATTATATTGCAAATAAAATCAGCACCTGAATGGGAGGAATCTGGTTTGAGCAAAGGGTAGAAAAATATCCAATAATTAGGATAGAGCCCTTCACCATTATTATTATTATAATCAAATAGAAGCGCTAAACCACAGGGGTTATACAGCGGAGCCCTTCACCAGCATTGAGTAATGCTGGTGAGCAGAGGTTAATCCAAAGAATTGAAGCTAACCTACCTTTCCTTGAATCAAATTTGATTACCTCTTATTCCTCAGGCATTTTATACCATTCTCATTGCAATTATCCGTATTGCATCTATGCCTACTTTCTTTTTTTATTATAATAATAATAATCTATGCCTACTTCAAAGTTTGTAATAGTCTCTGACTCCTTTAGTGTTTTGAAAGCTATTAAAAAATTTGGTTCACCTCATCATAGTTTTTCATATAAAACTTCAGTTATGCCACATTACTAGCAAAAATGAAGAATCTCTGTTGGATCCCTGGTGATGTTCAGGGCAATGAGCAGACACTGCTGTGCCATCTGCAGTACATGATCTACCAGTTTCATAGGTATTCCATTCTCTTGACTATTTTGCTGTAATCTCTACCCATCTTCGCAACCGTTTGCAACGTTGGTCTGATAACTCATGACAAATTACATTATCAAACCAAGTTTGGGTTTCTCGCCTTGTCATCGATACATCGTCTAACTCACGGGTATCTCGTGGAGAGGCATCCTGTTCCACTTTGTGAGAATTGTCTAGTTCCTGTTTCAATTTCCCATATTCTATTGGACTGTTCTGTCCAACAAGCACGCAAAACTTTCCTCAGACGTCACCACTAACAATCTTGCTTTATTTCCCCTCCTTGCTGATGGACCCACCTTTGACAGACTTCCTCTTCAACAGCAACTGATTTATATTACACAAACTTTGATAATCCTTCCTTTAGCACTCATCACAACCCCTCCTAATTTTACCTTTGTCATCTCCACCCTTATTTATCCTTAGATCCTGCATAAATTCCTACCTTGCAGAACTGTATGACCCTGGTAGGTTTAGCACTTCCTTTTGATTATAATAATCAGGCATTTTATGACTTGGCATTTAGACCTGTCACACCATTACATTTCAGAAAAAAAAAAACCTGTAGAACCATAATGTGCTGTACATAATTTTGACACCAGTGTGCAGTTAAAGGTTACAACACTTCACAAGTGTCGACAGCATATGGAAGGAAGACACTTTCAATATGTCACCTCAGATTCTACACACACTGTGCAAAGAATTTAGCCTTTATTCCCAATAATGAATACAGGTTTGCTCTCCAATGTAATAATTCACTAAGGTCAAACTGAACCCACAGGGGTTATACAATGGAAGGCAATCATTCAGTCCAAGGAAAAGGAGGGGAGTAGCTAAATTTTGGACCAAGATTTACATTCATGAGTGCTAAACCCATTGGGGCCATACAGCACCTGGGAAGATAAGGGAGGCACTTTGGTTAGAATCAAAGGAAGGGAAACTAGCAATCCCTTAGATTAAGAACCCTTCAGTGGCATAAAGGCACCTACCTCCCTTAGACATGACAAGGCACTATACAGATTAAAATAGTCACAAAAATCTGCCCTACACTTTTTTTTTGTCAACTGTACATCACAACGAAGCTGAAAAGGTTGTATTAGTCAAGAAGCACTAAAACCATTGGGGTCATGCATCTATTTGGAATTGGGGGACAATCACGTTCAATCCAAGGACCAGATCCTTTCTTGGGTCGAACCTGAATGCCTCTCATTTCCTTAAGAGCTTTCTCTTGCAAGTTTTTGGTTTAGCGCTTCTATTTGATTATAATAATAATAATCTTGCAAGTTTTTATGGAAAGTGTTAAACCTGTAGGGGTCATGGCACCTGGTGAATGGAAGGCATACAGGTTCTATTCAAGGAGAAGTCCAGTTGCTTAAATGAAGATAGAAAACAGCCAATTTGCTCCCACTACATACCTATCATGGAACACTGTAGCAGCACACACAGGTATCAGATTTTGCTAAATTTTTTTAGAAAAGGATGATAGGTCCACTTCTTTGGATGAAGATTTCCTCAGTGGTATCTCCCTTCAGTGGTTTGTTAGATGCCCCTTACATTAAGAACCTTGGCTGTAGCATAGGAAGGTTATGCCTTAATCCAGTGCTACATTTATGAGGAATGGGAAGCAATCATTTTTGATCTGAGGAAATGGAAGATGGGTCCAATTCCTTGGACTGAGTCCCCTCACCTTGAGGGAACAGTCATGAATGAAGGCATGGAGGACCCCTTCCATCACAGGAAGGCATTGGTTATGACAAACCTCGCCAGTCTGCCCTAGTGTCCTCTGGTCAATGGTGCTGCATTAGTCTCTTCTATTAATTTTTTCCTTGCAAAGGGAGTCTTGCTGATAAAGGTATCTTGATCCAAAGAGTTGGAAGTACCCCTCTTTCCCTAATCAAACTTGACTGCCTTTTCATATCTCAGGTTCAGTATGACATTCCCCCTTCCCTACACATTTGAAGTCCTATTATCATAAAAGGACTAAACCTGTATGGGGTCATACAGCAAAAAACAATTAAAGTTGTGATAATACAGGCATTCTTTGCCTCTTATTCCATAATCTACAGCATAGCTCACTAAAGTTAATATTGATACTGAACTGAATCTGCTGAAATAATAAAGTAATATATTAGTATACAGCACTGCTTCGATAGCTCTAATGAGTTACTTAAGGAAAATATTGCAAATCTGTACTATACAGCTATGACGCTGCAAGGATATATTTAAGGTTATCCTAGATCACTAAAATTTTATACAGTGGACCCCAGTTTACGATAGTCTCCAAACTTGCCCTTTTATGCAAGTATTTTTGTCACGGTTTACGATAGTCTCCAAACTCGCCCTTTTATGTAAGTTTATTTTTGTAAGTGTATTTTTGGGGGTCTAAAAGGAGTAATCTAATTTACATTATTCCTTATGGGAATAAATTCGTTCCGTAATGGCTCTTGAATGAAAAAATGACGTAATCCTGGGTCCACTGTATTTTGCAATTTTTTTTTTTAGGTAGAATCTCAAGGTTACTAGAAATATTTCAACTTTTTGACAATGTCACTGGTAAAATATTTACACATCTTGTACTTTAATTTCTCTATTTAAATAATAACACTAAACTATTAAAAGTAATTTAGAATGAAAAGCCATATGATGTTCAAAATAGTATTTACTGGAAATAAAGCTTGAATATCAACAAATTATAAGTACATACAGTGGACCCCCGAGTAACGTAAAAACTTCATTCCAGAAGCCTGCTCCAGTGCCATTACTGAACGAATTTACTCCCTTAAGGAATAATGTCACGTAGGTTAGTCTATTTCAGACCCCCAAAAATACCCTTCCACAAGCACTTACAATATTATACTTACATAATTGTACGATTTCCGGGGTGTTCGTCACTCGGGAGTCCACTGTACTCTTATTCCACAAATTATAAAACCATCTTACCAACAGAATATATAATTAAAGAAAAACTATGTAATTTGGAAATGTATATAATATTTATGACAAAGACCTATTAGTTTTTGCTGAATCCTTTGCAAATATCCATATTTAGTAATTAATATAAAAAAAAATATCATTACAATTCGATCCACAGTACAAGTATTTCAGTTGGCCTTAAGCTGATTTCTCTTCAATGTTTCTTGCTCTAGAACTCGGTGTTAAATGGCCAGTATTTGTGATCCTTCACCCTAAGAGAAAAAGAATATGCATGAGAATATGTAAGCATGTTCTTAGTTTTTCTGACAATCAAAAAGTTTGAAACTCCCTTCAAATTTTTAATTTATGCAATGATATACATTCTTGTGAATTAACATGGTATTATTATTATTATTATTATAATCAAAAGAAGCGCTAAACCACAAGGGTCATACAGCAATTAACATGGTAGTATACAAACAATTTTGCACTAAAACCTTATATTATGCTAATTTCAGCATGTTAACTTAATTCTATGTAATCTATCTTAGGTCATCACATTTAACTCTTTCACTGTCAGTCCCGTAATATTATGGCTTGCAAGCTGGTGTTGGTCCCATAATACTATGCCAAAATTCTAGGAGCTTCCAATCTTGCGGGAGAAAGCTGGTAGGCCTATATATGAGAAAATGGGTGTGAGTGATCAGTGTGCGCAGTATAAAAAACATCCTGCAGCATGCAGTGCATGAGGGAAAAAAACTCCGACCTTGTTCTTGGTTTAAAACAGTGACTTTGCGGTTTATTTTCGTATGGTATTTATGGTTTTATTCTCGTTTTCCTTATTTCATTTGATAGACTGGAAGATATATTACAGAATAAGAGAATTTTGAGTGGTTTACTCTTAAACATTTTGCCGATGTTCAAGAGTAAACTAATCATGTCGCGTGTCCAATACACATCAGCTGGTGGGTCTAATATGCTTTCACAAATGTACTGATATTATACCATTTTTACAACAATGCAGAAGTCTGCATAACAGTAAATCTTCTATTTTTTGTGTGAATAAAAATTCAAAATGGAAAGCAAGTGCAATATAAGAAGGGCCTGAAGATGTAGCTAATGAACAGAGAAAATGTTATTTTAGCGCTGGACCTTAATTTAAGGAAGGCCAATTTCAAAATGTGTATGAAATTAGCCAAATTACCAATTTCTGATCACATATGATGTCAAGATTTAACCCTTTCACTGTCGAGACCTCCTGCTCACAAACTTTCTGTGTTGCAGAATTTAAAAAAAAAAAAATCTTATGAAATGATAGAGAATCTTTTCCCGATGGTAATGAAACCAAAAGTACGAAATTTGATGGAAAACTTGTGGAATTACGCTCTCGCAAAGTTAGTGGTCTCGGCGATATTCACGCATTGGCGATTTTGCCCACTTTGAGCCCTATTTTCAGCCAATTCCATTGTTCCAGTCGACCAAACTTGTAGCTATTTCGCTAGAACTCCTTTTGTTCTATTGACTGAGTGCAAGAAACCACCCATTTACCAATTTCAACTACCCAATACCACTGTACATTGGGAAGTTCTAGCGAAGTAGCTACAAGTTTGGTCGACTGGAACAATGGAATTGGCCGAAAATAGGGCTCAAAGTGGGCAAAATCGCAAAATCTCAGTCAGTGCTACACAAACTGTCAGAATATCAATTAAAAAAAAAATCTGCCCTGGACTCAGCACCAATGTTTGTCAAGTTTATAATAGATGAAAGGGCAGGTATTTACTTTAATAGTACATTATGACCATTAATATACTGTACCAATTTTTGTGGTGGCCCTCTAGAATTTCTACAAATTTTGGAAAATGTTCAATGCGGTCATGGTGAAATTCACTGAATTCTTTTCAGGAAACCTTAGGGATAATAAAGAAAAAGGTTAACAAAAATGCCAGGATCACCAATAAGCATAAGATGGCTGGCTCCCTAACTAGTAATTATATGCATACATGCGTGATCTGCCTGATGTCATCAAATGAATAAATGACCCCGCCTCCTGCTGATTCACCTCACGTGACTACAGTATATAAGCCACCTCTACGGACATATGCTGTCATTTCTACAAGATTGATGGACTGAACACATCGACTCCAGGCCGAGGGACTGATTACCTCAAAACTCCTACTCTCCTTACACCTTTCTACTCTGTATTGGACTGATGAAGCCACTGTGTGGCGAAACGTTTCCTCAATAAAGATACCCAAATGTTGCATGTGTCTAATTTATAACTTGTCGGTTCTCTGAACCATTCATCTACATGACTTTCTTCATTGGATTAACCTGCATTGACAGATGGCCAGTGAGGGGACAACAAAGTATATGCACATGTGTAATTACCCATTTTGTAGAGAAGTTTTGATAGGTGTATAAGAGTACATTTTTATATTGTTATGGGAAAGTACTAACTCAAGATTCATACAGTACATTGGTAATGGAAGATAACTGGATTTGATCCAAGGAAGCGAACAACTAAATTGCCTTAAATCAAGATCACTCCAGCATATCAAGGACAATCCCCTTAAAAGCAGGGGTTGCCAATCTTTTCTATACCCCACACCACTAGGGAATGTTTGATTAATGTTGCACCCCAGACAAAAGTATTATCACATTTGATGTCAAATTTCTAATTTTTTAATCACAAATTGAACCAAATACAGTACTGTGGTTGAACAAATTGGACTCAAAAAATAAGCTTTTAATTCATTGCATCAAATGCAAATATAAATTGAGCAATTACAAATTTTTTTGGTAAAATAAATGGAATTGTGCTTTTCATTAGGGCTCTTTGTTGCACCCCCTGAAATGCCATCTTGCACCCCCTGGTGATGCATACACCCCAGTTGGGAACTCCTGCCTTAAAGGGAGGAGCAAAGTTAAGTGAATACAGAAACAAGGATATGAGACTAATATCACTGCAATGGATAACCATTCTAAGTAAACTACTCTATATACTAACTAGATCTAACACAGGCAATGTATTACATGCTCAAATATGATCAAATACCAAAGGAGTCCTGATAGTAGACTTTTATTTTAATAAATATAGAAAGTTTTTTAAATAATCTTGGCTTTATATAAACAGCAAGGTCAATTTGTTAGCACCCCCCCTTTAATATTACTTTATTCATAACTCGCCACTAAAAGCAAGTCTGAAAAAATTGAACAGAATAAAAGAAAAAACTTTCCATAAATCTGATAATGTTAAGATTTTTTTGGCACTAGATGCCAGTGATACAACAAAAAATAAAAAACTTACGCATCAAGGTGGAGAAAACGACCATTGCAATCAAAACTATCAAGGATTTTCATGCCTTCATCAGTTATGTTGAAGTCAAACACCTGTTTGGAAATTTATAATCAGTTATATAACCTTAATGAATTGTTTCTACAAATGTTTAAATTTCTTATTTGAATTTTCATTCACTCATACCAACATAAATTAACAATATACAACAGTAAGAAAAATAGGTAAAATTTAAGTTATGAACATGAATAAAATGTTTAACATGAACATAATCATACCAAAGTTAAAAATGATCAGCAAACCTTTAAAGCCTAATACAGTGGTACCTCGACTTACGAGCTTAATTCATTTCAAAAGGCTGTTTGAGTGCCGATACCAAACGAATTTGTTCCCATAAGGAATAATGTAAATTAGATTATCTGTTTCAGACCCCCAAAATTACACTTACAAAAGCACTTACAGAAATACACTTACATAATTGTTCAAGTTGGGAGCTGCTCGTAAGTCGAGGTACCACTGTAGTATATTAATAATGTCAAAGGACTTCCCTAAACGTTCTTGGAGATCCCTACAGCAGAGATGTCAACTTATATTAGCTTGTGCACCACCCAAACCAAATTTATTCCAATCCATGCATCCCCCCATCTCCAGTAAAATAAAAAATCTATGCATTCAAAAGTGAACAAGAATTGTCCATTTGGCTGAAGTTAACAAAACCTATAAATTACTTAGCAAACATACTGACAAACTATTTTGCTATTTTTCATTTATTTTTTGTATCTATTTATGCTACTACCCACATTTCATTTTGCAACTAGCCAGAACAATACTCCCTGCAGTTTTAAATATTTCAATTTCCATTCATGAATAGATTATAATTTAAATACTTCAGAATTTCAAGTCATGAACAATTTAAAAACATACCTGGATGTTAGATTCTATGTTAGACTTGGTGACAGATTTGGGGATGACAATGACATTGCGCTGGATCTGAAATGAAAATGCTTCATTCTGAAACTGCATTTTGCAAGTGTTATAATACATATAATAGGTAAAAATTTACTACCTACATTTATTTTATAAAACATTATTGGCAACGTATTAAATGATATAAGCCTTCCTAGTGCAGTGGTTACATTTCTAAAGAATTGGCATGTAAGATGTAGAATGAGGGGAGACATGATGGAGGTATACAAAGTGGAAAATGGGTATTAACAAAGGGGATATAAATAAGGTCTTGAGGATATCTCTCCAAGAGAGAACCCGCAATAATGGATTCAAGTTAGATAAGTTTAGATTTAGAAAGGATATAGGAAAGTATTGGTTTGGAAATAGGGTAGTTGATGAGTGGAACAGTCTGCCTAGTAGGGTTATTGAAGCTAGGACCTTGGGTAGTTTCAAATTTAGGTTGGATAAATTCATGAGTGAGGGGGGTTGGATTTGAGTGGGATTCGCACATGAGTAAATAGAATTATCAAAGCTTATTTCTTGGGTAGCATTGAAAATTGGGTTGAGCAAATATTCTGTTAGTGGGACGGATTGTGAAGGACCTGCCTAGTATGGGCCAACAGGCCTGCTGCAGTGTTCCTCCTTTATTATGTTCTTAACACAATCATATTACATGAAAGGTCTGAGGAATATCGAATAAATAAGTAATGTTGCAAGCAACTAAAAGTTAACCCCCACCCCATATTCTTTTTATTACTGGACTAGGTAAAAAAAACTATGATGGCATGATTTACCTCGCATTTGGTTAGTCGTTACCTGTAGCCTACTGGGCTGAAGTGGATGTATGTATTGTAATTAGAATGAAGTGCTAAACCTTTACGGGAGGTGAAACAGCACGGGGAATGGGAGGCAGTCGGGGTAGATCCAAGGGGAGGAAGGTTCACTTCCTTGGGTCAAGAGCCCCTCACTGACATCAAGATTTCTCCCTTTAGGAGAGAGATGGATGTAGTCAAGAAGAATACTATCACCTAATTCACTCTGCCTGAAAACTTTACCTACAACAAAGTTTATTGCACTTCTTTTAACTCAAACCATCCAGCACAAACTTGCATTGTATTGAAAGCTCCTTCAGTCTCACCCAGTTTTACAGAAAAACAGGGCTTTGTGTCTCATTATATAAGCACTGAGGGGAGCCCTATTTTGGGTAATTCCCTCAATCCACTCATTCCTCAAGTTTAATGACCTCTGGCATTCTCTTAAGGAGGTAAAAACTATATTACTTGCTGTACAAGCTCTTTCTCAGTTTCTAATTGTATAAATGGTCGATTCATTCACATCAAACTCAGGCTGTGTCCATCACTTGTATACCACTCAGTAGATGTAACAATCGCTTCCACTTTCATCACCATAACAGATCCAAATTGTTTTTCTTCTTAATACCTCCCTCTCTAGTATTCCTTGAGTGCCACTGTTAATATCCAGAAAACAAGAAGGAATAGCCACTAAACATTCAAGTCCCATAGGCCAAATTGGATCAGGCAGAGAAATTCTATAGCATTTACGTATTACCAAATTTTATGAGCAGCTTAATGCTGTGCAAATTAGTGTGTTTCACCAACATTATGCACATTAACCAATACGAATCTTTTAATGATTTACATTCCATGATGTAAAGGCTTTACCAAGTTACCAAATTTATTTGCACCTTTTGAAATGTTTCAAGAAAATTACACTCCAAGAGGTTTACCATACAAATTCAGAATTTTATTACTTTAATATGTACTCAACTAATTATGGTTGCAAGGGTCGAGTCACAGCTCCTGGCCCCCACCTCTTCACTGGTCACTACTAGGTCCACTCTCTCCCTGCTCCATGAGCTTTATCATATCTCTTTCTTAAAGCTATGTTTGGATCCTGCCTCCACTACATCACTCCAGATTGTTCCACTTCCTGACAACTCTAACTAAAGAAGTACACTTCCCACCCTGCCTCGGTGGGAGACGGCCGACTTGTTGGGGGAAAAAAAAAAATCCCTGTAACTCATCTGAGACTTCAACTTCCAGTTGGGACCCATTGTTGCTGTGTCCCATCTCCAAAACATCCTGTCCCTATCCATCTTGTCAATGCCTCTCCAGTGTCATCAGGTCTATTTCCCTTAACCTCTCCTCATAGGACACCCTTTTATGTCTGTCTGTGTTTCCCTCTCTATCCCCCCGCTCTGTCTCTTCATGTGTGTCTTGTTGTGTTCTTTTTACATTCTATAACCAAAATTAAGGTAACCCTGTACATCTTTTATGAATACAAGTTTTTATAAGTCCCTACAAATTATTATAGTATCGAGAGAAATTTCATAATAGACCACAATAATGTCCATGAAGCAAATTATTCTTTAAGTAGTGCTCACAAAACGAGCAGTCAAAATTCAGATACAGTACCTAAAACAACAACAATGCAGAGAAATAATTTACCTGATAGCGAATGAGAATCTGGGCAGGTGTTTTGTTGTATTTTTGAGCTATGGCTACAATCTTAGGATCTTCCAACAGGAGTGGATCACCAGGCTTTGCCCATGGCCTGTATGAATAGTTAAATATTTTTAAAGGAAAAGGATGATAGTACAGTACAGTGGACCTGTATGAATAGTTAAATATTTTTAAAGGAAAAGGATGATAGTACAGTACAGTGGACCCCCGGTGTTCGTCCTGCTCAAAACAGGCCCTTTTATGTAAGTTTATTTTTTTAAATGCTTTTATAAGTGTAGTTTTGGGGGTGTAAAACGACTAGTCTATGTTACATTATTTCTTAAGGGAATAAATTCGGTTGGTAATGGCACTTGAACAGCATTCTGTTACGAAAAATGGACGAACACCGGGGGTCCACTGTACTAAAATAATAATAAAGTTAGTAAATTATGTAGGACATAAATCATTAATTTGTAATTTAAAAATGCAAACTAACAATGGAACAAAGTTTGGGTGAAAGGATTGAGGTACCTCCCATCTCCAATCCTCTCACTCATAACCCATTATTCCCTCCCTGACACATTAGATAAGAATATTTTGTATCCTTTCACTATTAATATGAAACAAGAATTACTGCTACATAAAATAATGTCAATATTACTGTTTATTTTATGTTGGAGAAGATCTACCTTAGTACTACCATGCCTACTAATAATCAACACTGTATGTACAGACAAAATTAATCTGCATTTCTTTACCATTCTCTACCAAAGGAAACGTGTTGACCTAGTAGGGCCTGCTTACCACGAGCATGCAGGCTTGCAGTACACCTCCATTCTTATGTAACTGATGGGTGAAAGAATCTGTCTAGCATGGGTCTGTAAGCCAACTGCAGTGCTCCTCTAATCTCATGTCATGCCTAGCATGAGCAAGAAGGTCTAATGCAATGCTCCTTTATTTTTAAGTGTTGCATAATAGAGGTACAGACATGTATGCACAGGGCTCCTGACCAGCAAAATGTGATAAGTCATGAGGGTGTCTTCACAAAATTAAACGTCAATAACAAAAAATACAATGGGAACAATTCAACCATGTCCTAAATGAAACAAGCTGGGAAGATATCCTAAACAACATGGATTAAGGAGTTTATTTCCTTGCATAGTTTACAATGTGTAATTACAATACCGATTTGCTAAGTGCAAAGAAAGCTACTATCATGCCTAGAAAAAATTAACTTTGTGGCACTTGAGGTCTGCTCAAGGCATATTCCATTAAGAAAGGAAGATGTAAACTAGAAAGACGCTTCCTATACAGGCAAAGGCGAAGAATCACAGAGCTGCAGAGAGGGGCCAATATATCTGAAATACGAAGGGAGGCACTGGTCAGAGAAATAGCAAATATTGAATTTAAGCTTAAGGAATCTTACAGGAGACAAGACTCTCAGGAAGAACTAAAAGCCATAAAAGAAATTGAAAAAACCCAAAATACTTGTTCTCTTATGCCAAATCTAAGGGTAAAACAACATTCAGTATTGGGCCCCTGCTTAGGCGAGATGGGACATACACAGATGACAGCAAAGAAGTGAATGAGATACTAAAGTCTCAACACGACTCAGTGTTCAGTGAGCCGTTAACTAGACTAAGGGTCGACAATCTAAATGAATTCTTTGTGACAGACCCAAAATTTGGTCATCTCAAGTCTGATATTATCCTAACATCACAAGACTTTGAAAAGGCAATAAATGACATGCCTATGCACTCTGCCCCAGGCCCAGACTCATGAAACTCCATGTTCATCAAGAACTGCAAGAATCCCGTCACGTGCCCTCAGCATTCTATGGAGAGGGAGCATTGACACGGGTCATCCTACATTCACTAAAAACAACAGACATAGCCCCACTCTACAAAGGTGGCAGTAAAGCAATTGCAAAGAACTACAGACCGATAGCACTAACATCCCATATTATAAAAATCTTTGAAAAGGGTTCTAAGAAGCAAGATCGCCAACCACCTAGATACCCATCAATTACACAACCCAGGGCAACACGGGTTTAGAGCAGGTCGCTCCTGCCTGTCCCAGCTACTGGACCACTATGACAAGGTTCTGGATGCTATAGAGGATGTAGTAGATGTAGTATACACACACTTTGAGAAAGCCTTCAACAAGTGCAACCACGGTGTAATAGTGCACAAAATTCATGATAAAGGAATAACAGGAAAAGTTGGTAGATGGATCTGTAACTTCCTAGCAAACAGAACACAGAATAATAGTAAACAGAGTAAAGTCTGAGGCAGCTATAGTGAAAAAAACTGTTCCACAAGGCACAGTACTCGCTCCCATCCTACTCCTCATCCTCATATCTGAGAGATGTAAGCCATAGCTCCGTGTCTTTCTTTGTGGATGACACCCGAATTGCCATGACAGTGTCCTCCACCGAAGACACCACAAGACTCCAAGTGGACATCAACCAAATCTTCAAATGGGCCACTCAAAACAATATGAAGTTCAATGAAGAGAAATTTCAACTATACTCAGATATGGAAAACTTGAGGAAATTAAAACTATCAGGGTATACAAAAATTCTAACCATACAATAAAGCAAAAAAGTAATATGAAGGATCTGGGAGTAATAATGTCAGAGGAGTTCACATTCAAAGACCAAAATGTATCTACTGCATCTGCTAGAAAAATGATAGGATGGATAATGAGAACCTTCAAAACTAAGGATGCCAAGCCCATGATGATCCTCTTCAAATTGCTTTTTCTCTCTAGGCTGGAATACTGCTGTACACTAACTACCCCCTTCAAGGCAGGCAAAATGCCGACCTGGAGAGTGTACGAAGAACTTTCACGGCACACATAAATATGATAAAGCACCTAAATTACTGGGAACGGTTAAGTCCCTTGATTTGTATTCCCTGGAACGCAGGCGAGATACATGATGATATACACTTGGAAAATCCTAGAGGGATTAGTACCAAACTTGCACACAAAAATCACTCCCTATGAAAGCAAAAGACTCGGCAGGAGATGCAACATTCCGCCAATGTAAAGCAGGGGTGCCAAGAATACACAGAGACAACACAATAAGTGTCAGGGGCCCAAGACTATCCAACTGCCTCCCGAGAATACAACCATAAAAACCATACGAAAATACACTGCAGTCGCCATTTTACAAGAAAGTTTTTTTTTCTCATTATGCACTGTGCTGCAGGGTTTTCTTTTATACTGCACACACTGACCATGCAGACCCAGTCTCTCATATGTAGGCCTACCAGCTTTCTCCCACAAGATTGGAAGCTGCTAGAATTTTGGCGTAGTTTTACAGGACTGACCCTGGCTAAAAAGCCGTAGTATTACGGGACCAACCCCGAAAGAGATAACCCGATGGGGTGGTAGTTGTAATTATTATTACATGAACCTTGGAACCCATGTGGGTCATTCAACACAAGGAGCATTTGAGGGTTATCCTCCATCAGGCTCTTTTCTGACCAGCCATTTTTGTTGCACCTGAATTTTTTAGTCGTGTATAGTTGTTGATCCTATCTGATATAGACACAGTATATAAATTAGCCCACCTGTCAGGAGATCCTAGAGGACTGTAAGCAGTGATATGTATATTTTTTGATAAGGAGTACTCAATCAATTTCTTCTGGTTTAAGTAAGGATGACATTCAACCTAAAACAAAGAAAAAAAGCATTAGCACATGGCAACTAATAGACCCCAATCCAAGACTATCAATAACATAAAATGTATTGAAAGTTTAAATATGTTTTTAATACACAGTATACATGTTCTTAAGTTATGACTACTGTAAAATTAAGATAAGCTGAGGCTTCAAGCACCAGAAAAGTACCACAGTGTAGCTAACAAATACAAACTCAAGTTACAAATATTTACTAAAATCTTGCCATTAATCTTAGCAATATCAAAGAAGCATTCTTGTTAGGCAAACTGGGAGGTAAACTATCAGAACTGAATGGATTTCATATTTTTCAATAAGAAAAAAAACTATCAGCCATAAAACAGAAAACAAGTGTAAAATAGTGCCTACCAAAATAGCAAAAATAACCTTTTGCTCACAAAAGGCTTGCTCAGACCAATCAACAAATACAATAATGAGAAGTATGGGTAACATTTCATCTCCATGGAAATAGTAAAGATAAACTGTAAAAGATACTTTAAAACTCCCAAACTCTAGGGTTAAAAAAATTGCAAACCAAATGAACCCTCCATCTCAACCACTGAATGTTTACAAGCTAAACTATTCTACAGCAGGAACAAATCTCTCAATCATCTTAAGAGTATCATACCAACATCAGCAGCTATCTGACTGGTAACTAACCTAATTTCTTTCACTTTACTCCCATCACCTCCTCAGACATACCTACAATAACAAATGCTTAAAAATACAGTTGGTAACAAATCTACAACAAACTATAATACTGGTAGTATTGCAATCCTTTCAAGCAATTCTTTAAAAGCAAACCTTTCCAGGCAGTCTCAAAAGACCAAAGATAACACCCATCCACAAAGGTGGGGATTCAACTAGTGTTAATACAGACTAATACCTAGTCTACAATTTTTTTTTTTCCCAACAAGTCGGCCGTCTCCCACCGAAGCAGGGTGACCCAAAAAGAAAGAAAATACTATAAAAATACTATAAAAATATTTGGGAAAGTAATGCATAAGAAGCTGTACTATAGTTTTAACCAAATAATCTACCATTTCCTTTTCAGTTTGGACTAAGCTCCTCTCTTCTATGTGCAGGTTGTGTGTATTGTTCCAGTCACGGTATTGCGCCTTTTTTGTTATTTATAAAAGTATCCTAATGAACTTTTTTTTACTGAGGTGCAAAAGGCTTTTAATACCGTTATTCACAATATTCTTATGTTCAATCTTAATCAATTAAGGGGGCAGGGTACAGCACTTATACATTTTCATTATTTTTCGTCCGATTCTTTTTATTTTTGGCACATGTTTAGAAGCATTTATGTAACATGCAATGACAGAGTTTCAATAAGATCGGCCAACAAACAACTGAGAAAAAAAATAATTACTGATTTTGACATATGGCAGCAGTTAGTTCCGGTCTGGCAGTACTAGTGGTGCTGTGGACACTTCCCACTCGTAGAATACATCTAACCCCAAAATATTATAGAATGTATGAATGCCTGATAGCTTGTCTTCATACAGAAAAAAAATACATTTGGTTCGCTTTTGACACTCGCTAAAATATCTGCCTTTTTATCCCCCAACAAAAACAATATTTGAGATATTCCAAATTTTTTCCTTTAATATAATCAAACACACTTTGTTTTATATTCCCTGTGAAAATCATTACAATCTAATCATTAATAATGGACGAAATGTAAGCAATAGGTCAAAATCTTACTTTCGAGATATTCGCGGAAAAGCGCGCACGCCTCATTTACGTCAAAATATTCACGAAAATCTCGCTGTTTTGGGCTTATTCTACGCCTTGTAAGTGATTTCTTATTGTTTCCCATGTTAAAATGCCGTTTTCTTTAAGTACGCCAGCGAGGCAATAGAGAAAACCGTATATTTATAAGCAGGAAGACTGCTGGATCAAGGTCTCTGATGACTGCACTCTCCGGTATATGACACTTATTATTATTTTGGCAGTCTTTATTATGCTTTTATCTTATATATCTTATGTCTAATACTATTATTGAATAAATGTTATAAGCAGATAAAGCGTATTAGTAATAATAACGTCAGTATAAAGACATTTGTTGGGAGTATCAAACCGCTGATTATGCAACAATCGTCCTTGGCTGCCTCTTGACTCCTCCCACCTCTGATATAAGCCAATAAGCTGCTCCAACACTGTATTATGATGTTGAGTGGTAAATTTAGTGTATTGGAAAGAAATATATAGAGAAAATTAAACAAAATAAAACAAAACAAAAAAAAAATTATGTCGCGCGTCACAAACTTTTTTTTGCCTTGCGCGTCGTAAGATAATGTTTCAAATAGCTATAATTTGCTTTACAAACGTTGTATTAAAATGGGATTTTCACCAAAATGTTGCCAGATTCTTAAACTATTTTTCAGTCAACAAAACTCATTTTCCATATTTTTTCAATTATTTTCGTGCGCCGCCAGGTCACTTGTACCCTCACCCCTATAAAGATGCAAAGTGCACAAATTGAGAATTTCAGTCATACCTCAGTAACAGACCACAGGATGTTACTATAAATGACAAAGTACTCTTCCAATAAAGTAAGGGTGTCCCCCCCCAAGAAGGCATTCTGGTTCTCACTTATATCAATGACCCACCAAACACTACCTAACATCTTTAACTATACTCTTAGCTGATAACCTTTACAAGACTTGAACCCCTTGACACTGATCATCATAGTTAATAAGCTAAGCAATTGTCTACATCTGAATGATTACCACTCAACTACCATAATACTGAAAAAATTCTATACAAATTTTGGGAACAATGTTCCCAATTAGACACCTAAATTAATGAAACCAAACTAGGGACAAAAGATAAAAATTCAGTGCTTTTCATTAAAGTATGCTGGGTGGAAGGCCACCTGATGTAATTTAATGTCCAAAGTAATACACTACCTTGGCACATTTGTCAACAAGTTATACTGGCCTGACAACTACATGGAAAGTCCCCATAATTTCCTATGGCTACTGACTGCATGCCTTCTAGGTTTGTATGGTGGACAATTTTGTTAGTCTGTGGTCCCTATGCATCGTATGGTCATGGGGGCCAAGTTTCAGACATTTTTGGCTATCGAGGAATTAACAAGGGCAGGAGAAAGTTGACAAGAGAAAATCACAGACATCCTTCAGTTGTATAAAGCAGGCCATCAAATGAAGGAAATGGTGAAGTCAGCAATGTGCAAGCCTCTAGCAAGGATCTGGTTGCATCATTTCCTTGAGGACAGTGTTCATGACATGCCTATACCAAAAGCAAGATCAGGAAAACCTAGAAAAATATCCCCATTAATGTTAACTGCAATAAGATACTTAGAATTGATTTTAACATTTACCCAAATCTTTCATGCAAGGTTTTTATGTAAAAAGTGATCCTTGCCACACCACTAAATTTGTTGAACAGCTTCGTGACTGAGATACTCCTACCTCAATGATTGGCCAGAAAACTCCCCAGTTTTGAACTCCTGGGCTGAGAGATATATACAGTGGACCCTCGGTTAACGAAAAAAATTCATTGCAGAAGCCTGCTCAAGTGCCATTACCGAACGAATTTACGTCCTTAAGAAATAATGTCATGTAGGTTAGTCTATTTCAGACCCCCAAAACTACACTTCCACAAGAACTTACAAAATTATACTTACATAATTGCATGATTTCCGGGGTATTCGTTAACCGAGGGTCCACTGTATAAGGGAAGGATATCAGCCCACTCCCACAGCTTTATGACACCATCCACAAGTTGTGGGGAATTTACCCCATGAAACCCTGAAGAATGTATTAACCACTTCCTAGACATTTGAAGTTGTCTTAAGTGCAAAGAATGACCTATTTTGTGGTCGTGATTTGAGGGGGTCAGTGTACTTAAATGACTAGCACTGTACGTCTAACCCTGGGTAATAAATTTAAATTTATTGCTCTTATCCAAGATATCAGTGCCTGGGGATGAACTATGACTATTTCAATACAATTACTCAAAAGGCAGCTATCAGAACCATCACAAAATAATTTTTTTTTTTTATTAACACATCGGCCGATTCCCACCAAGGCAGGGTGGCCCGAAAAAGAAAAACTTTCATCATCATTCACTCCATCACTGTCTTGCCAGAAGGGTGCTTTACACTACAGTTATAAAACTGCAACATTAACACCCCTCCTTCAGAGTGCCGGCACTGTACTTCCCATCTCCAGAACTCAAGTCCGGCCTGCCGGTTTCTGAATCCCTTCATAAATGTTACTTTGCTCACACTCCAACAGCACGTCAAGTATTAAAACCATATGCCTCCATTCACTCCTATCAAATACGCTCACACATGCTTGCTGGAAGTCCAAGCCCTCGCACACAAAACTTCCTTTACCCCTCCCTCCAACCTTTCCTAGGCCGACCCCTACCCCGCCTTCCCTCCACTACAGATTTATACACTCGAAGTCACTCTGTCTCGTTCCATTCTCTCTACATGTCCAAACCACCTCAACAACCCTCCTCAGCTCTCTGGACAATCGTTTTGGTAATCCCGCACCTCCTCCTAATTTCCAAACTCCGAATTCTCTGCATTATATTCACACCACACATTGACCTCAGACATGACATCTCCACTGCCTCCAGCCTTCTCCTCGTGCAACATTCATCACCCATGCTTCACACCCATATAAGAGCGTTGGTATAACTATACTCTCATACATTCCCTCTTTACTTCCATGGACAAGGTTCTTTGTCTCCACAGACTCCGAAGTGCTCCACTCACCCTTTTCCCCTCATCAATTCTATGATTCACCTCATCCTTCATAGACCCATCCGCCGACATGTCCACTCCCAAATATCTGAATACATTCACCTCCTCCATACTCTCTCCCTCCAATCTGATATCCAATCTTTCGTCACCTATTCTTTTTGTTATCCTCATCACCTTACTCTTTCCTATATTCACTTTCAATTTTCTTCTTTTACACACCCTACCAAATTCATCCACCAACCTCTGCAGCTTCTCTTCAGAATCTCCCAAAAGCACAGTGTCATCAGCAAAAGCAACTGTGGCAACTCCCACTTTGTATTTGCTTCTTTATCTTTTGCCCAACACCTCTTGCCAAGACCCTCGCATTCACTTCTCTTACAACCCCATCTATAAATATATTGAACAACCACGGTGACATCACACATCCTTGTCTAAGGCCCACTTTTACTGGGAAATAGTCCCCTTCCCTCCTACACACTCTAACCTGAGCCTCACTATCCTCATAAAAACTCTTCACTGCTTTCAGTAACCTTCCTCCTATTCCATACACCTGCAACATCTGCCACATTGCCCCCTATCTACCCTATCATACGCCTTTTCCAAATCCATAAATGCCACAAAAACATCTTTACCCTTATCCAAATACTGTTCACCTATATGTTTCACTGTAAACACTTGGTCTACACACCCCTACCTTTCCTAAAGCCCCCTTGTTCATCTGCTATCCTGCTTTCTGTTTTACTCTTAATTCTTTCAATAATAACTCTACCATACACTTTACCAGGTACACTCAACAGACTTATTCCCCTATAATTTTTGCACTCTCTTTGTCCCCTTTGCCTTTATACAAAGGAACAATACACGCTCTCTGCCAATCCCTAGGTACCTTACCCTCTTCCATACATTTATTAAATAATAGCACCAACCACTCCAAAATTATATCCCCACCTGCTTTTAACATTTCTATCTTTATCCCATCAATCCCAGCTGCCTTACCCCTTTCATTCTACCCACTGCCTCACGAACTTCCCCTACACCCACAACTGGCTCTTCCACACTCCTACAAGATGTTATTCCTCCTTGCCCTACACACGAAATCACAGCTTCCTGTCTTCATCAACATTTAACAAATCCTCAAAATATTCTCTCCATCTTCCCGATACCTCTAACTCTCCATTTAATAACTCTCCTCTCCTATTTTTAACTGTCAAATCCATTTGTTCTCTAGGCTTCCTCAACTTATTAATCTCATTCCAAAACTTTTTCTTATTTTCAACAAAATTTGCTGATAACATCTCACCCACTCTCTCATCTGCTCTCTTTTACATTGCTTCACCACTCTTTTAACCTCTCTTTTTCTCTCCATATATTCTCTTCCCTCCTTGCATCACTTCTACTTTGTAAAAACCTCTCATATGCTAACTTTTTCTCCCTTACTACTCTCTTTACATCATCATTCCACCAATCGCTCCTCTTCCCTCCCGCACCCACTCGCCTGTAACCACAAACTTCTGCTGAACACTCTAACACTACATTTTTAAATCTACCCCATACATTTTCGACCCCATTGCCTACACTCTCACTAGCCCATCTATCCTCCAATAGTTGTTTATATCTTACCCTAACTGCCTCCTCTTTTAGTTTATAAACCTTCACCTCTCTTTTACTTACTGATTCTATTTTCCTTGTATCCCATCTACCTTTTACTCCCACTGTAGCTATAACTAAAAAGTGATCTGATATATCTGTAGCCCCTCTATAAACATGTACATCCTGAAGTCTACTCAACAGTCTTTTATTATTCACTGCTCTTCACTCCACATCTTCATAACATTATGCTGTAATGCTAATGCTGACCCTAAGAAACTTCCTGGAAAACTTAACACAGGCATCCCATTAGAAACACATACTGTACCTGGTTGGTTACTGGAACAATCTTGCCATGCTTAAGGATACGTTCTGTCTGAGCCTTGTTAAAGTTTGATAACCCAATGGACTTGACAAGACCCAGAGAAACAGCCTTCTCCATTTCAAGCCAACTTTCAACATAGTCGACATCACTGTACTGTGTTTTTCCACTGGCATCTTGTGGGAACTTCTCTCCTCCTTCCTGGAATAATTTGTTTAAAATAAGAAAAATGTGCCTTAAAAAAAAAAATAATACTGACAATAATAATAGCTACTACACCAGCTTTGTAACTCCTGTATAACAAATCTAGATTTAATTGTAAACATTTCTATAGATCTGAGAATACAACAAATCCCATTACACGATAGATATGCAGAATACAGTACAGTGGTACCCCAAGTTTCGAACAGCTCCCAACTGGGACAATTATGTAAGTGTATTATTGTAAGTGCTTTTGTAAGTGTATTTTTGGGGGTCTGAAACGAACTAATCTAATTTATATTATTCCTTATGGGAGCAAATTCGTTCGGTAATGGCACTCGAAATGCCTTCTGGAACAAATTATGGCCGAAACTCGGAGTACCACTGTATTAAGGTTGTACATAATTTTTTTTCAATAAACCGGCTGTATCCCACCAAAGCAGGGTGACCTAAAAAAGAAAAACTAAAGTTTTTCCATTATAAATTTAGCAATTTATACAGGGAGGTTATGTAAAGAAAGCTGAAAGTGAACATAGATAAGATTAAGGTGATGAGGGTATCAAACAAGTTAGGTAAAGAACTGGATATCACATTGGAGGGAGGAAGTATGGAAGAAGTGAATGTGTTCAGATATTTGGGAGTAGATTTGTCAGCAGATGGGTTTATGAAGGACGAGGTTATAGAACTGATGAAGGAAAAAAGGCGAGTGGTGCATTGAGGCATCTGTGGAGAAAAAAAAAAGTAATCCAGGGAAGCAAAGAAGGGAATGTACGAGAATATAGTGGTACCAACACTCTTATATGGGTGTGAAGTGTAGGCTGTAAATGCTGCAACGAGAAAGAGGCTGGAGGAAGTGGAGATGTCATGTCTAAGGGCAATGTAATGTAAATATTATGCAGAGAATTTGTAGTGTGGAAATTAGGTGGTGTGGAGTTACTAAAAGTATTGTTCAGAGGGCTGAAGAGGGGTTACTGAGATGGTTTGGTCATTTAGAGAGGATGGAGCAAAATAAGTTGACTTCGAGGGTGTATAAATCTGTAGCTTGATCTTAAAAATCTTAACCAGCAAGTTAGTCTACTCATTACCACATGATTTCCAGACCTTTCACTTAATTATTCAGGCAATGTGTTCTTATAAGAAAATAGATCTTATTTTATGAAATATTTTACATTTCTATTTGATATGATTAGATGTACTTCCAAACAATGCATATTACTTCTGCTAACTATGTAACTTGTATATGCCTCGTACCTAATAGAAAAAACAATGGAGTAACCAAATTTGAAGGAAGGAGTATAGAGTAAGTGAACATACCAAGATATCTGAGAACAGACAAGCTGGCAGATGGGTCTATGAAAGACTAGGAGAACCATAGAATAGAAGAGGGAGGGGGGGGGGAAGGCATGTTAATATATCTAGAAAGAAAAGTTTATATATGGAGGAAAAAGGTAAATGTACCAAAGTACGTACAGTGGTACCTCGACATACGAGCAGCTCCCAACTCGAACAATTATGGAAGTGTATTTCTGTAAGTGCTTTTGTAAGTGAATTTTTGGGGGTCTGAAATGGATTAATCTAATTTACATTATTCCTTATGGGAACAAATTCGTTCGGTATCGGCACTCGAACAGCCTTCTGGAGCGAATTAAACTCGTAACCCGAGGTACCACTGTATAGTGGTGCTAAGACATTTAGTATAAGGGTGAGTGGCATTGGGATTAAATGTTGCAGCAAAGATGTGGTGGGTTCTTATATGGTACACTAGCTAAACCAATGTGAATTTCTGTATTAAAATTCTTGGAGAACTGTTCAAAATACTTTTATTTTTTTCCTCACTTTTTAGATAAAATATACTTATGCATTGTATAATAAAAATATTTAAAGTGAGCTATTAACTAGCAGATGTATAAAAGCCATGCTTTATGACAATTACCTAGCATAAGGTTTTTTTTTTTTTTCAACAAGTCGGTCGTCTCCCACCGAGGCAGGGTGACCCAAAAAGAAAGAAAATCCCCAAAAAGAAAATACTTTCATCATCATTCAACACTTTCACCACACTCATACATAATCACTGTCTTTGCAGAGGCGCTCAGATACGACAGCTGAGAATAGTCCCTCCCAGCTGTCACTATCCCAGACCCCTCCTTTAAAGTGCAAGCATTGTACTTCCCATTTCCAGGACTCAAGTCCAACTAAATCAATTAACTGGTTTCCCTGAATCCCTTCACAAAATGTTACCCTGCTCACACTCCAACAGCTCGTCAGGTCCCAAAAACCATTCGTCTCCATTCACTCCTATCTAACACACTCACACATGCTTGCTGGAAGTCCAAGCCCCTCGCCCACAAAACCTCCTTTACCCCCTCCCTCCAACCTTTTCTAGGACAACCCCTACCCCGCCTTCCTTCCCCTGGTGGCTAGAGCTCTCGCTTCACACACGGAGGGCCCGGGTTCGATTCCCGGCGGGTGGAAACATTTCTACGTGTTTCCTTACACCTGTTGTCATGTTCACCTAGCAGCAAATAGGTACCTGGGTTGTAAGTCGACTGGTGTGGGTCGCATCCTGGGGGACAAGATTAAGGACCCCAATGGAAATAAGACAGACAGTACTCGATGACGTACTGACTTTCTTTGGTTATCCTGGGTGGCTAACCCTCCGGGGTTAAAAATCCGAAGAAATCTTATCTTATCTTATCTTTTATCCAGTCTCTCTAAGTGACCAAACCACCTGAACAACCCCTCTTCAGCCCTCTGACAAATACTTTTAGTAACTCCACACCTTCTCCTAATTTCCACATTCCGAATTTTCTGCACAATATTTACACCACACATTGCCCTTAGACAGGACATCTCCACTGCCTCCAGCTGCCTCCTCGCTGCAGCATTTGCAACCCATGCTTCACACCCATATAAGAGTGTTGGTACCACTATATTTTCGTACATTCCCTTCTTTGCCTCCATGGATAACGTTTTTTGTCTCCACAGATACCTCAACGCACCACTCACCTTTTTTCCTTCATCAATTCTATGGTTAACCTCATCCTTCATAAACCCATCCGCTGACACGTCAACTCCCAAATATCTGAAAACATTTACTTCTTCCATAATCCCTCTCTCCAATGTGATATCCAATTTTTCTTTATTTAAATCGTTTGATACCCTCATCACCTTACTCTTATCTATGTTCACTTTCAACTTTCTACCTTTACACACCCTCCCAAACTCGTCCACTAACCTTTGCAACTTTTCTTTAGAATCTCCCCTAAGCACAGTATCATCAGCAAAAAGTAACTGTCAACTCCCATTTTGCATTTAATTCCCCATAATTCAATCCCATCCCTCTCCCCAACACCCTAGCATTTACTTCTTTTACAACCGTATCTATAAATATATTAAACAACCATGGTGACATTATCCCTGTCTAAGACCTACTTTTACCGGGAAGTAATCTCCCTCTCTCCTACACACACAAGGTTATATGAGCACAAAATCCTCACTATGGGCAAATTCAGAGAATTATTTTGGTTATAAAAAAATCTCGCAGAGGTCGACTGTACACATTTTCCAGCTAAGCATTTAAGGTCATGCCTGTTTATTTAACCCCCATTTAGCTACAGTGGAACCCCCCCCCCCCGAGTTACGAACACCCCGGAAATTGTACAATTATGTAAGTATAAAAATGTAAGTATAATATTGTAAGTACTTTTGTAAGTGTATTTTTTGGGGTCTGAAATGGACTAACCTACTTGACATTATTTCTTAAGGGAGTAAATTTGTTCGGTAATGACACTTGAGCAGGCTTCTGGAATGAATTTTGTTCATTACTCGGGGGTCCACTGTATTTAATTTTACAAAACCACATAAAACTTCCAGTTACATTACTGCCACTCTTAACCCTTACATTGTCAGGACCCTTGAAATTAAAAGTGCTAACAATGTTGGGAATTTAAAAAATATATTCCTCTGAAATGGTAGAGAATCTTTCCGAAGGTGATTACTTCAAATATGAAATTTGATGGAAAAAACTTATGAAATTATGCAGGTGCAAGGTTGGCAGTCTGGGTGAAAATTACGCACTGGCAATTTCGCTTATTCTAATTCCTATTTTAAGCCAATTCCATCGCTAAATTCAACCAAATTCTAAGCTAGTATTTCATTAGTATGTCTTCCATTTCATCAACTGAACACAAGAAAGCATGCAATTAACTACTATTGGAACTACCCTATGAAGTGCACAAGATTTTAATTTGGTCAATCTTACACATTTTAGAAAATTCCAATTTAAGAATAGCTCAAATTGAACACTGTAGACATTGCAGCTACTAAAGCAACATTTATTGTTCATTGTATCCATTGGCCTACTACATAAACTTTAGCTCCATTTACAATTAATCAGATATAAAAAAAGCTCTCCCGTCATTTAATATACCTATACCTTTGACGAGTTCAGTTTTTTCCTACCCCCAGAGTTCAGCCTAGGGCCAAGGTTGTCTGGGGGCTTGCCTAGTCAGTTAGGCTATTCCTGGATTATCTGGCACCTGGTGAAGATACTTGTTGAGTTTCCTCTTGAAGACTTCTATACTTGTCCCAGCAGTGTTTGATATCTTCTGGTAAGATGTTGAATAGTCTAGGGCCATGGACATTAATAAAGTGTTCCCTTATTGTAACTATAGTGCCCATGCTTTTCAATGGGTTTATTTTTTACACTTCCCATATCTCCCACTCCAGAAAGTTATGGCAGTGTGCAAATTTGGGACAAGGCCCTCAAGTACTTTCCAGGTATATATCATCATCTCTCCTCCCCTCCAGCAAGTACGTACATATTTAGTAATTTAAATGCTTTATGGGCTTTATGCAGGCCATAAACGATCTGTTTCAGCTGTGATATTTCTCCTGCCTTGAACGGGGACAACACTGAGCAATATTCCAAATGAGAGAGCACAAGTGATTTGAATAGTGTCACCAGTGGCACTATTTCCCTTGTTTTGAAAGTTCTTATTATGCACTCCACCTTCCTGGTTGTCGTGACATTGATATCTGTCGCTTTCCTCTGGAAAGCAATAAAAAACTAATACTTCTGCTACTTTGAGCCCTGAAATGAACCATTCTATTAAGGGATACCCAGAAACAGCCAATAAGACCATAAAAAAATATCCTAGAAATCATCTCAAAGTTGCTATTTTAGACCAAACAAGGTCAGAGGTTTGCTTTTCTCATCATGCACTGTGGGACAGAATTTATTTTTTATACCATGCACACTCATCGCACAGACCCACTCTCTCATGTCTAGGCTAAATTTTGCTGCTCACAGCACATTTAAGGACTGCTTAAAACAGATCTAGGTAAGTGACACTGGCATCAATAACTTGGATCTATGCATCAGTACATTTTTTTTCTCAATTTAATTACCACAAAACTGTTTTCTTTAAATATTTTCAATGATTGCTTTTGAAAACAAAGGATAAGATAATTATTATAGAGTTCTAAATTCTGATATAATCCTGGTATCAATATTTTGCTATAATGCCACAATATGAAAAATAATAAATTTATCTTTCTACTAGTGAACAGGTGAAAAATATTTCTGTTGTAACCTAAAATGGCTGTTACTATGGTAGAATTAGTTCTGAGAAAAAAATTAAATGTATTGTTAATCTAAGCTTCAATACCAAGATTGAAGCTTAGTAACTTTACAATATACGTACAGTGGAACTCCGGTTTTTGTCCGGTCCGAATATCGTACAATTTGGATTTTGACCACTTTTTTTGGCAAATTTTTACTCCAGGTTTCGTACATCCGCTCGGAAATAGTCCGTATCAGACGCATCCGCCTGCCTGGGATGGCACCGCTCACACGTACCTGACTCGGTCTGCCTCTGTCACTCGTCAAGTGAACAATACTCTGCGCGTTCATCCATTGTTTTTGGTGCTTGTTTATTGAGTGCGACTGCGAAATAAGCCACCGTGGGGCCGGCAAAGAAAGTTCAGAGTGCCAGCCCTTTGATAAAGAAGGCTAGAAACAAGACAGAATTCTTCAGTGATTCAGTGATTCTACGATATGTACAATACTAAAGCAGCAGAAGTCGATAAAGGCTATAGCACCAGCCAGCGATAAAGTGTAGCATTAAGAGTGTAGCAAGTAAGTTAAGCAATTAAGTGATAGAAAAAGGACGACACGAAACTAACTCCTCCAATGTTGTTGGAGGTTTATAGGGCCACTGATAACATACACCACCCTGCACTATCTTCCACCACCCTAAACCTCTGCCAGCATCTCCAAGGTAAGTGTGTACTATAGTATGCATACAATAACCACTGTTTATTTATCCATTTCATTAGTGCTTTATATTTATTTCTCGTTGTTTTCTGTATGTAAAACTATAGTTATTCTCTATAAAATGTATTTGTTAATATTTTTGGGTGTCTGGAACAGATTAATTAAATTTACATTATTTCTTATGGAAAATATTACTTCGGTTTTCGTCCATTTCGGATTTCAACCAACCTTCTGGAACGGATTAAGGATGAAAACTGGGGTTCCACTGTACCATATATCAAAAATATAAAACAAAAGCCATTTAAAAGTGCTAGAAGGATAAATAAAATGAAGAAATAGAATAAGCCTTTCAGAAAGGCTAAACAAAATATAAAAAACCTAAACATTTCCATTAGGTTTGTTTTCTTAATTACAATGACAGATCTAATAAAGTCAATCAAATAAAAAGAAATAGCTTTTGCTACATTAAATTTTCTGTAGAACTTACTTTATAGCCCATGGGCCAGTGGATGAGGTACAAGTCCAAGTAATCAAGTCCCAAGTTGGTCAAGGACTCCTTCAGAGAAGGGATCACTAAGCTCTTGCTGTGGTAGGTGTTCCACAACTGCAAAATAAACATAGAACAAATTAAAATCTTGAGTTCAATTTGTATATTATATCAATGAAAAACGATTGTCCAGAGAGCTGAGGAGGGGTTGTTGAGGTGGTTTGGACATGTAGAGAGAATGGACGAGACAGAGTGACTTCAGAGTGTATAAATCTGTAGTGGAGGGAAGCGGGTAGGGTCGGCCTAGGAAGAGGTTGGAGGAGGGGGTAAGGAAGTTTTGTGTGCAGGGGCTTGATTTCCAGCAAGCATGTGGAGCGTATTTGATAGGAGTGAATGGAGGCATATGGTTTTTAATACTTGACGTGCTGTTGGAGTGTGAGCAAAGTAACATTTATGAAGGGATTCAGGGAAACCGGCAGGCCGGACTTGAGTTCTGGAGATGGGAAGTACAGTGCCGGCACTCTGAAGGAGGGGTGTAAATGTTGCAGTTTTATAACTGTAGTGTAAAGCACCCTTCTGGCAAGACAGTGATGGAGTGAATGATGATGAAAGTTTTTCTTTTTCGGGCCACCCTGCCTTGGTGGGAATCGGCCGATGTGTTAATAAAAAATAAAATCAATGAAATCTTAAAAATTAATCTTCATGCTAAAATTTATCAAAAAAAAATTGAATGTTAAGAAATTTATTACTGTAATAAAAGCACAATGTGCCTCTTCCTGAAGAAAAACACAGCATACATTAAAGTAATATGCATTTTAGCTAAGGTCATTTGCCGTGCCCTTAATGTCTCTTAAAGAATCAGATCTCTGGCTCCCACCCCAGCTTGCTTTCTGAATCCTGTCATGCCTACTTCTTGGAGTAAAGGATGGCCTGTTCCTGTGGAAAATGTGGCTGCTCCTTTGTAAGAAGCTTGGTCTTTTTTTTAACTTTTCAACTCCAGCCAGTGGAAACCTTTGTTGCCAATAAGGACATGGCAGCCATTAAGCGTACTGTGTACTTAACGAAGACAACACAAAAAAAATGTACAATTTATTAGAAAATACTGTACTGTCTACATTTAAGCCTAACGGGTAATATATGCTTGCGTTTAATAAACACAAATAAAAACTCGCTTACCTTACTAGTAATGAAGAGATCTTCACGCTTTACAGTTCCATCATCAATTTTGGCCTTAATAGCAGCACCAACTTCTGGCTCATTACCATAAACTAGTGCACAGTCAAGATGGCGATACCCACAATTAATGGCATCCTTGACAGCTTGTGTTACTTCTCCAGGTTTTGACTTATGAAATAAAAACAGGAATTTTATCAAATTTAAGGCAGTAATGTAATACATGTATTGATTAAATAATACAAGGCAAATATGTAGTATAAATATTTTCTGTTATGGTATCAAAGATGCTTGAAATACTGCAAAACAATCTTCAAAAGATACTGCTCCAAATAAGATGAAAACTACCACCTTAGACTCAACTTTGTGCTTGTTTGTAGGAAATCTGATTATAGGGAAGATTTTCCCCAAACTTCCCCATCCCCCTCCCTTAAAGAAAACGGAGAAAAGAGTTATGCAAATCTTTGATGTGCCACTTTTGTTTTACACTAAAACCTCCGAGCTTAACCTTGTTAAAAATTTACAAAGAATACTACTTTAATTACTACTAAGAATTGGGATAATTATATTAAATCTATTTTACTAAGGAAGAGAGGTTAGATATCTCCAGCCACCAAAAATTTCTACTGTACTAAAACTGTCAAAGCTAATATTGGTATCAACCACTTCATGGATAAAATTATGGAACACTTTGCAGGTCAGTGCAAGCTGGCACATGTAATGTACTATATTTGTACTGCACAAAATGTGAATTGCACAAGAGCCAATATAATTTATTTTTATGTGCTACCCATACACCAGCTAGAATATACAGTATACATATATGTACATGCATCTGGATGAGATAAGCATTGAAGGGTAGTAAATGTATTTTAAACCATACATAAAGGTGTAAGTTATCCTGGGTTAAATCATAAAATTCACCTTTATATAGTAACATTAATAAATACACATACAATACTATATTTTTTAATTATAAATACATATTGCTTGTGTATCTGTAACCTCTACACAAAACCAACAGCTCAAAATTCTGAAAGGGTTAGTTATAAAAAACTTGGAAGTTACTAGGAAAAAGTGATCACTTCTTTAATACCCAGTAAATGCAGCCTGGTGTTTAAAACATTTTATATACATACTGCTGCAGTTGTGAAAACATTATAATGTGTTACATGCTAGTGGAAGGGCAGGAAAAGATTTTTGCTGTTTTGGCATAATGCTGTAGTATTAGTCTGTAGAGTAAAAAATGACCTGAATTAGAATATTTTGCATTAATATACAATACATGTCTAGAAACCTGTACAAGTTCTATACTACCTAGAAGAGGGTTGTCAAATTTAAGATTTGTGTGCTATACAGTACTGTAAATAATAAAATACTAGACTATATATGTAATGATTCCATTATGAAACTTGTAAACTTTGGCATTAAAATGAGTGGTTTCATGGGGAAGCGTTAAACTGGCAAGATAGGGGTCACACAACCCTAAACTCATCAACCGGTAGCCTAATTGGTAGTGGCCTCAAATACACCGAGGAACTGGGGTTTAGATCTCTGTACAATTGGAAACATTGGGCAAGTGTCCTTACACCTGTTGCCCTGTTCACCTAACAATAAGGTACATGAGCATTAGCCAACTAGTGCAGATTGCATCCTGGGAGAATATTAAAGAAACCAGATGGAAATAAGCCAGTCTGATGACACTTTATTGTGTTATCCTGGGTTACTAACCCTCCAGGTTAATGGTTCAAAATCGAGATTATAAACGGGTGATACCGACAAGCTGTAAATACGAATGTACTTATGTCCAGTTCAAGATATTTATTAAAGGAAACTTGTCAACACAAGTGGCTTAATGAATCCTAACGGAAAGGATAAGACTGATGAAGTCACTCGTGCTGCTATGCATGATAATCAATGTAACTATTTGTGTATACCTGAATAAACTTGCATACTTGCAAATGTCCTGAACTGTACACAAGTGTCCTTACCCACAAAAAAAAAATCTACATACTAACTTTACACTATCAAACTAGTAATGGTTTTCTTTAAAGTATTACAGTATACATGAATGCTCACAATACAGATGAGCCCCAAGAACCATTGTACAAATTTATACTGTATGTATTTGTAAAACTGGAATAGGCCATACAGCACTTGAGGAATGGGAGGTCATCAGATTTGAGTCAAGGAAGGGGAGGATAGCTAATTTCCTGGATCAAGATATAAATCCATTAAATTTCACTTCTTATAACTATTTACAGAAACTCATAAAAAGCAAGTAATATAGATGTAACCTTGAAAAAACTAAGAGTCATCATGGCTTGAATAGACAGCACAAACATGCCAGCAAGATAAAATGTAAGACACAATGTATAATATATTTAACTTAGTTAAATCACCAGTACTACTGTATTACACATTAAATGTGGTGCAATCATAGGCAGGACACGAAACATTAGTAAAATGCAAGTATGCAAAGACTAAGTACGTATATTATAAAGGTAACCGCAGTGCTTAACCCCACCAGTCTACTAACACCCAGGTACCTACTTACTGCTAGGTGAAGATGACCAGCAAGTATAAGGAAACATGCACAATGTTTCCACCCGTGCCGGGAATCTATCTCCTTTCCCTAAGTATGTAAGCCGAGGATACTACCAACTTCATAAGGAACCCAGTACAATATTGTGATACCTTTCATGTTACAAGTACGACTTGTTACGCAATTTATGTTAAGACTAAGACATATCAAATTATTACAAGTATAAATTTAACAATAGCTTTAAGCTGCGCCGAGTTACATGCATATCTTAATGTAGATGCAGAGGACATTCTACAACCTACCTTCCAAGTGCCAAGGCCCAAAATGGGTATCTTCTTGCCGTTGTTAAGAGCAACTGACGGAACCTGAACTGCCATTGTAGAATAACGGAGAGTGCCAGAGAAATGAGACAATAGAGCAGCAAGGCGCGAGACCATCCCCTGGCTGGTGCTGGCAGCTGACTGGCACTGTAGTAACAGTTACTACAGTGCCGGTCCTGGGATCCTCCCTCTCATGGCGCCACATCTCATCCACTTGACATTAACTTTCGCCTCACTAAACCTGCCTTAACCGAAAAAAAATGTCTGCCAAAGCATTGTATTAAAGCAAAGTCAGATTTCTTGCTAATTATATTCTCTCGTATATCTACAACGTCCTTTTTTGCTTATCATGGATTAAATAATACGACTGGCAACCAGATTATGGCTGCCTAAATTTACGTTAACGGTTGAAGTCTTATCGCTAGGCTATGTGGCATCGTATAATTAATTATTTAACGCCTGGCTGAGAATAATAACCACAGGATTAACATAAAACAATGATAATATTAATCTACTGTTATAAGCAATGACTTTAGGGAAGCAGTTTTGAAAAGGAAGTTTATTTAGGTACAGATACACATAAGTACAGTTATCATGCATAGTTTAACATATGTGTAAATTACCTAAGATAACCTCCCCCTCCAAAAAAAATTAACATAAATAACAATTTTAAATCATAAGCAGGAGAGCAAGATGATATATTCAAATTTAAATTCGAAACGAATTTTCCGGGTATTCTGATGTTCATCAACCCTTCAAGGGAGGTTCCTTGGTGCTGGTGAGGGGCTCTTGATCTAGGGAACTGGATTTGTGCTCCAGTTCCCTGAATTGAACCTGAATACCTTCTATCCCCCTCCATGCGCTGTATAATCCTATGGGTTTAGCGCTCCCTCATTATTATTATTATTATTATTATTATCTGATGTTCATCTCACCCTTCACGCAGGATAGTTTACCTGTCATTTACAATCACGCAGGATAGTTTACCTGTCATTTACAATCACGCACGATAGTTTACCTGTCATTTACAATCACGCACGATAGTTTACCTGTCATTTACAATTACGCACGATAGTTTACCTGTCATTTATAATCACGCACGATAGTTTACCTGTCATGTACAATCACGCACGATAGTTTACCTGTCATTTACAATCACGCACAATAGTTTACCTGTCATTTTCAATCACGCAGGATAGTTTACCTGTTATTTACAATCACGCAGGATAGTTTACCTGTTATTTACAATCAAGCATGGTAGTTTTTCTGTTATATTCCACCACACAGGACAGTTTACTTGTCATTTTCCATAGCACAGTATAGTTTTCATGTCATACTCTATCACATATGGTTTCCTTATCATAGTCCTTCACAGGATAGTTTTCCTGTCAAACTCAAGTCACATAGGATGGTTTCCTTTCATGTGCCGTAATCCATCAAAGGACAGTTTTGCCATCAATTTCATCACCCATTAGAGGTTTGCTTTTCATACTCCGTCAAATGAGTGATTATCTTGTCATACTTCGTCACATGTGTGTTTTTTTTATAATTCATCATATGGGTGGTTTTCTTGTCATACCCCATCACATGGGTGATTTTTCTTGTCATACCCCATCACATGGGTGAATTTCTTGTCATACTCCACCACATGCCAACAGTAACAGCCTGGTTGATCAGGCCCTAATCCACCATGAGGCCTGGTCACAGACTGGGCCGCAGGGGCGTTGATCCCCGAAACCCTCTGCAGGTATACTCCAGGTACGGGTGGTTTTCTTGTTTTCGTATCATCCACAGGCATATAACCAGCCATTCTGGAAAAAATACCCTGACTTTGTCTTTTGTAAATAACTCATAACCACTTAAACATGTTTAAATTCAACCATACCATGCTAAAATACAAGGTAATATAAATTTTAATTAATTTCTGCATAAATAATTCATTACAACTATAACCAGATATAAACATATAAATAATTCATTACCACTGTAACATGTTGCACTACCCTGGGCAGATCGATCCTGCCTATCCCAACTACTGGCTCCCTGTGAGTCTTGGATTCTCTGGAAGACAAAATGCAGATGTAGTATACACAGACTTTGCGAAAGCCTTCGACAAGTGCGATTATGGTGTAATAGCACACAAAATACATGATAAAGGAATAACAGGAAAAGTTGGTAGATGGATCTATAACTTTCTAACAAATAGAACACAAAAAGTAATAATAAACAAAGTAAAGTCTGAGGCGGCTGCAGTGAAAAACTCTGTTCCACAAGGTAAAGTACTCACTCCCATCCTGTTCCACAAGGTAAAGTACTCGCTCCCATCCTGTTCCACAAGGTAAAGTACTCGCTCCCATCCTGTTCCACAAGGTAAAGTACTCGCTCCCATCCTGTTCCACAAGGTAAAGTACTCGCTCCCATCCTGTTCCACAAGGTAAAGTACTCGCTCACATCCTGTTCCACAAGGTAAAGTACTCGCTCACATCCTGTTCCACAAGGTAAAGTACTCGCTCCCATCCTGTTCCACAAGGTAAAGTACTCGCTCCCATCCTGTTCCACAAGGTAAAGTACTCGCTCCCATCCTGTTCCACAAGGTAAAGTACTCGCTCCCATCCTGTTCCACAAGGTAAAGTACTCGCTCCCATCCTGTTCCACAAGGTAAAGTACTCGCTCCCATCCTGTTCCACAAGGTAAGTACTCGCTCCCATCCTGTTCCACAAGGTAAAGTACTCGCTCCCATCCTGTTGCACAAGGTAAAGTACTCGCTCCCATCCTGTTCCACAAGGTAAAGTACTCGCTCCCATCCTGTTCCACAAGGTAAAGTACTCGCTCCCATCCTGTTCCTCATCCTCATATCCGACATAGAGATGTAAGCCACAGCATCGTGTCTTCCTTTGCGGATGACACCCGCATTTGCATGATGGTCATCCATCGAAGACACTGCAAGTCTCCAAGCGGACATCAACCATATCTTTAAATGGGCCGCAGAAAACAATATGAAGTTCATTGAATACAAATTCCAATTACTCTGCTATTGAAAACTCGAAGAAACTAAAACTGTATCGGAGTATAAAAGAAATTCCAACCACACAGTAGAGCGAAAAATTAATATGAATTACCTGGGAGTGATAATGTCAGAGGATCTCACTTTCAAAGATCACAACAATGTTTCTATAACATCTGCTAGGAAAATGGTAGAATGGATAATAAGAACCTTCAAAACTAGGGATGCCAAGCCCATGATGATTTTCTTCAAATTGCTTGTTCTCTCTGGGCTGGAATATTGCTGTACACTAACGGCCCCTTTCAAGGTAGGCGAAATTGCAGAACTGGAAAATATACAGAGAACTTTTACGGCATGTATAAGTACGATAAAGCACCTAAATTACTGGGAAGGGTTGAGGTCCCTTGAGTTGTATACCCTGGAACGAAGGCGAGAAAGATACATTATAATATACACTTGGAAAATCCTAGAGGGACTAGTCCCAAATCTGCACACGAAAATCACTCCCTACGAAAGCAAAAGACTTGGCAGGAGATGCGACATCCCCCGGTGAAAAGCAAGGGGGCCACGACTACGCTAAGAGATAACACAATAAGTGTCAGGGGCTCAAGACTGTTCAACTGCCTCCCAGCATACGTAAAGGGATTACCAATAGACCCCTGGCTGTCTTCAAGATGGCGCTGGACAGGCTCCTAAAGTCAGTACCTGACCAGTCGGGCTGTGGCTCGTACGTTGGACTGCGTGTGACCAGCAGTAACAGCCTGGTTGATCAGGCCCTGATCCACCGCGAGGCCTGGTCACGAACCGGGCCGCAGGGGCGTCGATCCCCGAAACCCTCTGCAGGTATACTCCAGGTATGGGTGGTTTTCTTGTATAAATGTTTTATTAAATAATATAGGCAAAAATAAAAGGAAGCCAGAGCATCATGTATTAATCATGCTTACTTGAGACTAAAGACCCTTATCATTCATCATGATACGAACTAAATATATAATTTGAATAAACTGATAACTGATAAGGATTTAAAATTAGAGTACTTGTGGTGCTTCAACCTGGTGTATTGAGGCTACCATTCACTCCACTACCTCCAGACTTCATTTGAGTCCTTCATATAAATACTCTAGATATCACGTCTTCACACTATTTTATGCTGATGAGTATATCATTCTTGGTGTGTGTGTGTGTGTGTACTGTTGTTTCTGCGCCGGGTCAATACATGAAGAAGATCCTGGCCAGGGTCCATCCAGCGAAATAAGTCACTTTGTCTGACCTTTTTGGGTTATCCTAGGTTCTCTAAACATATGCTGCTATGTATGATAATCTATGTAACTGTATTTGTATGTACCTGAATAAACTTACTAACCTACTTGTATCTGTACCTGTGTCCTGAGAGCAACATTAATGTGCAAGTGGAGAAAGTAAATATCTCAATATATTCACACTGAGAGATTACTTTAACCCCATAGGTTCATATTGAAATTAAAGTATTCTTGGTTGGTGGTGAATAGGTGACATGCAGGGTCAATGACCCTCGTGCGTTCATAGGCCTTATAGCCCAAACCATGGTACGGATGGGGTTAGAACCCGTGGCGAGTGAGTCGTAAAACTCCTGGCCAGTGCGTAAATAATTGTGTTATTATGATTTCGTGAGTCTTCCAATTAACCAACCAAAATCACAACTTGATTTACTGTCATAGAAATTACAGAATCATGTAATGGGAAGTGGGCAGAGGTAAGACTCCTTCTTTAATGCATACAATAAAATATTCAAATTTATGTATTTCTAGAGCAGTTCGGTTTGTTTGACTGACTAGTTCCGGTTTGATTCACCGGCGTGGTCCTTGCCCAGGTCTTGTCCATGTAGTAAACAGGAGTTTGACTAAGTTTAATATCTTTATTATTAGTTTGCTGACCGTCTCTTTTTAAAGTACAGAGATAACAAGGTCTGCTGGGCGAGTATACCTCGTACATTGTATGATAACAAGGTACATTGAAGGTCACATCGTCATACGATAACAAGATATACTGTGAAGGCTTCACTTACAATCTTACACCATGTGAAATATGAAGATGCTGAAAAACTCGAATAGTTTATATATATATATATATATATATATATATATATATATATATATATATATATATATATATATATATATTTATTTATTTATTGAAAAGCTCTATTCCACAAGGCACAGTATTCGCCCCCATCCTGTTCCTCAACCTCATATCAGAAATAGAAAGAGATGTAATAATAATATAATATAAAAATAATATTTTTATTTACTACATGTACACGGTATACAGGCCTAGCTGACATCAATGACATATTGCTATACAGAAAGGCGCTTGTTATGCTAAGCATTTCGGGCAAATTAGGTCAGTTTTGTCCCAGGATGCGACCCACGCCAGTCGACTAACACCCAGGTACACATTTTAAACTGATGGGTGAACAGGGACAGGGACAGCAGGTGTCTTATGGAAACACATCCCTAATGTTTTCCAGCTGTACCGGAGGAGATTCAAACTCCGGACCTCAGTGTGTGAGCTGAGTGCGATAGCGATCGAGCTACTAGGATCTGCATGAGACTGTCATCTATTGAGGACACAGTTAACCTCCAAGAAGATATAAACCAAGTTTTCCAATGGGCAACGGAAAACAATATGATATTCAATGAAGACAAATTCCAACTACTTCGTTATGGAAAACTGGAGGAGATAATAACTAGAAAAGAGTATACTACAAACTCTGATCATACAATAGAGCGGAAAAATAATGTGAGGGACCTGGGAGTGGTAATGTCTGAGGATCTCACTTTCAAGGACCACAACAGTGCCACGATCACAACTGCAAGTAAAATGATAGGATGGATAATGAGAACGTTCACGACAAGAGATGCCAAGCCACTGATGATCCTTTTCAAATCACCTGTTCTCCGTTCAAAGCAGGTGAAATTGCAGATCTAGAAAGTGTAGAGAGAACCTTTACTGCACATTTAATTATGTTCTATGAAACACCTCAACTACTGGGAACGTTTGGAAGCACTTGACTTGTACTCGTTGGAACACAGGCGAGAAAGATATATCATACAATACATCACCTTTACCATTAATACATAAACTAATTGTTAAATTCTTTAAACTAATTGTTTAATTCTTAAATGTTTGAATTTCAGTACCTCAATATTGTAAACCTAGTTAATCACTACAATTACCTAACCTTACTATCAGTATAATCATTGTGTCACTATTGAGTAAGACCTATCATAAGACTGCCTGAAAAGCCTAGGCATACCTAGGCATATTATTGGCCATCTTGTAATATCTACTTCATAAAATGTACATTACTATAAATACACCCCACTCTGTATATTACTAGAAATAAAGAATTTGAATTTGAATTTGAATAATCTACACTTTGAAAATCCTAGAAGGAATGGTCCTAAATCTACACACAGAAATTACTCCCTACGAAAGTAAAAGACTGGGCAGGCGATGCAAAATACCGCCAGTGAAACGTAGAGGCGTCATTGGTACACTAATAATAATAATAATGTTTATTTAGACATGGTACAATGATACATAGTTAGGTAGACATGATACAATGATACATAGTTAGGTATAAATGAGATGTACATGCCAAAAGCCCCTAATATGCTGTGCATTGCGGGCATTCTTAAGATTAATTAATATTAGACTACATAGTAAAAAGTTATGGTTGATAATTTATAAAATTAGTTGCATTGCAGTTACAGTTTACGTGGTCATTATAATGTAAATGTTATAGAAACAGTTAGCTTAGTATGTATTATTCATAACAGGTTTTTACATTTAAGGGATTAATCAGGTTTTTACATTTAAGGGATTAATCAGGTTTTTACATTTAAGTGATTATTCTACTTTGTTGGGAATGTTTGATATTGAGCATTTAGGTTTGGGTGAGAAGGTGGTTTTTAAGCATCGTTTTGAATGGGGGTACAGGCAGGGTTTCTTTGGCAATGACAGGTAATGAATTCCAAATTTTCGTGCCTTTTATATGCATTGAGTTTTTACATAGTGTTAGATGGACACGGGGAACATCGAGGAGTGATCTGTGTCTAGTGTTATGGTCATGTGTCCTGTTAAAATTGGTAAGGAGAAGTTTGAGTGGTGGGTTAATATTTGCATAGAGTGTTCTATGTATGTAATAGGCACAGTAAAAAGTATGGATGTCTTGTATGGTGAGTAAGTTTAGGTTTTTGAATATTGGTGGAGTATGTTGTCTGGAGTGTGAATTTGTTATCATTCTAATTGCTGCCTTTTGTTGTGTTATTAATGGTCTGAGATGAGTTATTGATGTTGAGCCCCATGCGCAGATTCCATAGGTGAGGTAGGGGTAAATGAGTGAGTGATATAGGGTAAGGAGAGCTGGTTGTGGAACATAGTACCGTATCTATGCCCCAGAATCTGGAATTCATTACCAGTAAATATTAAGATAATCTTGTCTGAAAATCAATTTAAGACTCAACTCAAAAACCACCTACTCACCCAAAACTAAATGATCATACTATAAACTACTTTGAAAAATGCTCAGTATTACTTTCCTATACGATAATCTCAATTTTTAATAATATGTTACTATTATGTTACCCCCTACTCAATCAAAACTAAATACTCATATTATAAGTTAATGTCAAAAATGCTCAATGTTATTTTCCTTAAGATAATCTCAATTCCATATTACCATTCGAGAATCTAAACACCTGTAACAATCTTTTATCATCATATAATAATTTAAACAGTAAAATTTCATCATATTGTAATTTTGAAAACAATTTTTAACTAGAATAAACTCAATAAATTTCTCTAATATTAATAAGTACATAGTCTTTAAGTTACTAGATTAAGCTGCCCCTAATGCCATGGCATGTCAGTGGCTCTCCTTGCACTCAATTTACATTGTAACTACCAATACCTATGTAATCTGCAATGAAATAAAATTTACTTTACTTACTTTACTTTACTTTACATCTTGGATAGTATTCCCACGGTCTTTGAGACTTTCTTGGAAATTTGTTGTATATGTGTCTGAAATTTGAGAAAACATGTGTCCGAGGCCCAAAAGTCAGTACCTGATCAGCTGGGCTGGGGTTGTTACGTCGTTTTATGTGGGGCCAGCAGTAACAGCCTGGTTGATCAGACCCTGATCCACCACGAGGCCTGGTCTGACCGGACCGAGGGGGCGTTGACCCCCGAAACCCTCTCCAGGTATGATACAGTGAAAATTAGACATTAATTGGAAAAAAAAACTATTTGCATAATAATAATGATAGAATAATATTTTTATTTCGATGCAAGTTACAAGTATACATAGCATATGGGGAGCTTTAGCCCCCCTGAGCAACCCCCTTCCCCCCGTGGTTACGTCACTGTTATATAGAAAAATTACGTGTAACTAAGATAACCCATAAAGTCAAACAATATAACCTATTTCTATTAACTAAGTGAATCCACTTTACTCTGAAACAGTTAATTACCACTGTAACTTGGTTTTACTAAGAACGGTACAAGTACAAGGTATTAATGCCCATAAATTGTTAAGTAACGACACGTACGCAGCACTTAGGATGTTCTATTTAGGACAAAGAAAAAGCCCCAGTGGACGAAAATTTCCTAAATAAAATGTCCTAGGTGATGCTGTTTAACTAAAAGTGTTGAAGTCCAGCTATTGAACCCATTATGTCTGTAATATTGTAATTACTGCCCACATGTTGGGTACATGGGGCAGATAATAAAATTATCCTAGGTAATTTACACTGTGTATGATAATTTTACTTATGTTTGCCTGTGCCTAAATAAATGGCTTCAAACACCTTTCATTGTACAGCAATAAAGGAATGGAACAGACTGACTGCCAGTCATAGCATGAACCAGTTCAAGAAGAGAGCCAAAAGCTGCCTAATGAATGTAGTTAGTTAGTTTAATATCTTTATTATGCACCCCATATCCATCCTGTGGGCGATAGTAAAAAAAAAAAAAACACAAAAAAAAAATTATTTCATTGCAATTTTACATAGATATTTGTAGTTACAATCATAAACTGAAGTGCAAGGAGAGCCACTGACATGCCATGGCATTAGGGGCAGCTTAATCTAATGACTTATAGACTATGTACATAATATTAGAGAAATTGATTGAGTTTATTCTAGTTATATATTCGATTGTTCAAATTACAATATGATATTACACTGTTCAAATTATATATTTGATTGTTCAAATTACAATATGATGATATTACATTGTAACAAGTGTTTAGTAGGATGATAATATAATAGTAAAAATTGAGATTATCCTAAGGAAAATAACATTGACCATTTTTTAAAGTAATTTATAGTATGAGTATTTAGTTTAAGGTGAGTAGAGGGTAACATAATAGTAACATATTAGTAAAAATTTATTACAGAGGTACATAATGGGTTCAGGGACTGGGCCCCAAAGTTTTGATAGCTGAGCAAGTTACAAAGGTAATGAACTCCAGGTAGATCTGGTCACAATCATGACAAGTTACAAAGGTATTGACAGATTACAGAGGTACATAATGGGTCCAGGGACTGGGCCCCAAAGTTTTGATAGCTGAACAAGGTACAAAGGTAATGAATTCACAAGTTACAAAGGCAATGAATCATGTAAGCAAGTAAATTTACTTACTTACGTTTATACATAGTTACAATCATGAACAAATTATAAATAAAATAATGAGCAATTCACACGTGCACACCCGGTCACAACTGTAATGAGTTATCGGTGCAAATATTATTTATTTTTTATTTTTATTAAAACAGTATATACAAAACATGTCAAAATATGCCATAAACAGTAACAGGCACCTAAAAAACAAAAAAACAATATCAAAAAGACAAAACCAATACCATAAACATGAAAATGTGTGATATTAAATGACTCTGCCCCTTTTTACCAAAACAACCCACCACCTGAACCCTCACACTATCTTCAAAAATAAAAACCCTAACTATACATAAACAAAACAAATTGGTTTCATATAAAAAAACCATGCGCAACATGTAACATGGTTTATGCAAAAACTAAATAACAACAAACCCCTATGAAAACTTAATATACAAATAAACATGTCTATATAAAGCCATGAACATAAACAGTCATCTTAAAGTAAAACCTGTCATTTAACACAAGTATTAAAACTCCTACTGTCACAAACCTACCACAAAACCTACATACAAAACCCATAATACTTACTATACATAGACAAAAGAGTGAGCATGTTATTTCCCCCACCTATCTCCCATCTAACCACCTTCTTACCTACACTAAATATAACAGTAACCAACCTTATACATCCAATTAAATCTTGTGACCTCGTAACACAGGCCTCCAATAGCCAACTTCCATTGTCACTACAAAACATTTGGTAGGCAAACAGGATCTGCGACAGCAGACAACCTGTCGCAGACCCCTCTCCATACTCACCGCCTTCCCTACCCTCCCGTTTATTTGCACTCTGAATGTAGCCTCCACATACAAAGTATGCACCCAACTCACCACTTCCTTCCCGAAACCCTGTTTCTCCAAAATCTTATACAGTATTTCTCTATCCACTCTATCATATGCTCTCAGCCAGTCCAGGCCCCCCCTTCCCGTTCGACTCTCATCTATAAACCTCTTGATACGTCTATGCCACGTCATAATACTCCTTCCAGGTACTCCCAATTGTCCCTCATGCAACATGTTCCCCAAACCCCTCTTTATTCTATTCGCTAAAATCTTTGCAAAAATTTTATAATCAGTATTCATCAAAGTTATTCCCCTATAATCACTTAACCTCCTCGAAATCTTCCCTTTCGCTACCAACACCACCACCCCAGTCCTCATAGTTTCCCCCATTATTCCCTCCCCTTTCAACTCATTTACCACCCTCACTAACATCTCCTTTAACACCTGTCAATGCTTTACATACAATTCCCCTGGCAACCCATCTGATCCAGGGGATTTCCCCATCCGTAGGCCTTTTACTGCTTCCCATACTTCCTCCTCAGTTATCTCTCCCTCACAAGCTTGCCTATCCTCATCACTCAAACACTTCCTAACTCCACGTAAAATCCCTTCACCCGCCTCCAAATCCTGTTATCCAATTCCATAAGTTTTCCTATACCAACACTCTGCATATCCTCCCATACCCTCTGTTGTCCTCAACTCTCGCCCCTATTCATAACCCCCCATTCCCTCCTCTACCTTTATAGACGAGATCAACATACTACCCCTCCTCCTTTGAAAATGCCTCAGAGCCATCCTTGACACTTTGTTACTCCAAAGCCTGGAACCGTTCCTCCTGGATCTCCCTTAGTCTATTTCGCAAATCCCCAACCTCTTCGCTAGACCTTTCCCCAATCCCATAACACCCACTCAACAAATCTTCCAAATACCTCTGACACCCATACCTATACCTCGCCTCCTCACCCCCACCCGCTGATAAAACTTCCTGATTTCCGGTTTACCTCTCTCGTCCCACCACTGCGCTACCTTTACCTTCAACTCCCTCCCCTCCCTCCACATCTCCGGGCATCACCCCTCAAAATCCTCATCATCCCCATCTCTCTCCAACAATCTCGTATTTAATTTCCAATAACTCTGGTACACCCTGACAACCCCTTCCCATCCCCCTTTAAACAAAACTCTTCGATGGTCCGAAAAACCGACATCAATACACTCCACCTTTTCCACAACCACTACTTTCGTCACATATACTCTGTCCAAATGCGCCGCATAATTCTTCCTATAGAAAGTGTGTTCTACCGGCTCCCCTCCCTCCCACAACATCCGCCACCCCCACCGCATTCAAGACATCCCGTAATGATCCCAGCACACACCCGCTCCCCCTTGGTTCTACATCCCTGACCCTATCACACTATTCCAATCCCTGCTATGACAGTGACGTGGGGTAGTCCCCGGAAAGCATAAGTTAACTCATTATTAACAAAATCATCTTTAATATGCTTGTTCGCCACAGCCGGGAGATACACTCCCAAAAAGCTAACCTGGACTCCTCCCCAATCCCCATTCACTCGAACCACCCTTCCCCCCACCTCCTCCCATGATGACAAGGTGAAAGAGCTGGTCTCCTAATCCCCACCAACACACCCCTTTTGAACAACATTGCATTGCACGCAAAAACTTGATAACCCTTTAATACAATCTCCTCCCCATGCCTAAAATTGTGTTCTTGAAAAAACACTACGTCTACCCTCCATCACCTTAATGTTATCTCAACCCATTTGAGCTTGACCTCATTTCTGAGGCCATTTACATTCATAGTCACACACCTGAATTGAACGGTTGGGGTTTTCCTTTCGATTTCAGTGCTCTTTTGTCTATCTTAACAATCGTTGCACCATCAATCCCACCCTTCCCCCTTTGATTCTCTTGGTGCTCCATTCCCCTTCACCCGACACCCTTTACCCTGAATCACCTCAGCCCACATCTTTTTGCCAGGCCTCTGAGCAGCAGTTAACACATCCTCATCTGTATCATCCCCAGGTCTTTTCCTAGATTCTCCCTTTTCCACCGGTATCTCCATGTCTTCTTCCCTGTGGATTTCAGCCTCTACAACTGTCACATTTACTGATGCCTCTACACCAATACCATCACTTCTCATTACCTCACCCGTCTCCGAAGCTCTCATAATCTCCTCCCCTTGCCCCACCACACCCACTTCCTCTGAAACATCATCCAGTAATAAGGGTGCACTACCAATAAAGTCATGCAGATCTTGCAGGATTGCTGCATTCTGTTTATCTTCTAGAGCATCCAGGACCTTGTCGTAGTGGTCCAGTAGTTGGGACAGACAGGAGCAGCCTGCTCTAAACCCATGCTGTCCTGGGTTGTGCAATTGATGGGTATCAAGATGGGTGGCGATCTTGCTTCTTAGAACCCTTTCAAAGATTTTTATGATATGGGACGTTAGCGCAATTGGTCTGTAGTTCTTTGCTATTGCTTTACTGGTTCCTTTGTGGAGCGGGCTATGTCTGTTGTTTTAGTAGCTGCGGGATGATCCCAGTGTCCATGCTCCTCTCCATAGGATGTTAAAAGCATGTGATAGGGGCTTTTGCAGTTCTTGATGAACACGGAGTTCCATGAGTCTGGGCCTGGGGCGGAGTGCATGGGCATGTCATTTATTGCCTTTTCGAAGTCATTTGGCGTCGTGGTGATGTCAGAAAGGCATGCGTCTGTCAAGTTCTGTGGCACTCTCATAAGAAAATCATTTAGGTTTTCGATTTTCAGTCTGGTTAGTGGCTCGCTAAAGACTGAGTCATACTGGGATTTAAGTAACTCACTCATTTCCTTGCTGTCATCTGTGTAGGACCCATCCTGTTTAAGTAGGGGCCCAATACTGGTTGTTGTTCTCGACTTTGATTTTGCATAGGAAAAGAAATACTTAGGTTTCTTTCAATTTCATTTATGGCTTTTAGTTCTTCCCGTGTCTCTTGATTCCTGTAAGATTCCTTTAGTTTTAATTCGGTTTGCTATTTCTCTGACTAGTGTCTCCCTACGTGTTTCAGAGATATTGGCCTCCTGTAGCCGCTCCGTTATTCTTTGCCTTCGCCTGTATAGGAGCGCCTCTCTCTTCTAGTTTGCATCTTCTCCTCCTTTCCTTAAGGGAATTTGCCTTGAGCAAACCTCAAGTACCACAGAGTTAATTTGTTCTAGACATAGGTTGGGATCCGTGATGCTTAGGCAATCTTCCCAGTTTATATCATTTAGGACTTGGTTTACTTGGTCCCACCTTATGTTTTTGTTATTGAAGTTGAATTTGGAGAAAGCTCCCTCACGGCTGATCACATTTTGTTGATCTGGGGCTCCCCGCATGCATGTCTGGACCTCTATTATGTTGTGATCTGAGTATATTGTTTTTGATATGATGACTACGTGCACAATCCGCCGCTATGTGTCCCGGTTGCTCACACAACCGACATGTTCTCACCTGGCCGACATAAGTTACATAAACCTGGGTGCGAAAGGTTTCCATTAGAATGTAGGACGGGATAGGTTTCCTTAATGTCATCTTCACATTATAAGTACCCTCCAGCATGCCAGCGTACAAACCATTCATCCAACGGCCCACCTTGATCGCATGTATCACACCATACCTTTTCAAAACATCTTGAATGTCCGTCGCACTCGCCTCGAATGGGACGTTACAGAGTTTCAACCACTCATTGCTGATACGTCCTTTACACATACCTCTACACCTTGCATGACGACCTGCCGCTTGTCCTGGTACATGTCGACGATCCTTTCGTAAGCTGCTGTACAGGTGAATTTTACAAAGATCCTCCTTGCCCCATTGAGGGCTATGCCATATAACTCTGAATGTGATATGCCCAGAGTCTCGAAGTATGGCCGGCAGTAAAATTCTGCGTTCGACGGGTAAACTGCTCCTTGTAGTAGTTCAATACCAACAGTATTCACCAGGCGTCTATAACCATCCGCCATGATGAAGAGAATGAAGTTGCACCAGGTCAACTCCAGGAGCTCCACCAGACACACGAACACAACCAAGGCTGGGCGTGGAATCTATTGTTGGGTCACACACACGAATGTAGCAACAGGGAGGATAATGACTTTTTTTTTTTAGCTAACACACATGCAAATATAAATAACTCATTTTACCTTATACCTAGTATATCTCCTTTATAGTATAATAATAAGGTATTAAAATGACCCCCAATGGAAATAAGTCACCTTGACTTTTTTGGGTTATCCCAGGTTCTCTACACATCTGCTGCTATGTATGATATTCTATATAACTATTTGTGTATACCTGAATAAACTTACTAACTTACACACTAAGCAAACTGTTGCACCATGATTCTGCCTACACCAGTGTGCGCTACAAATATGGATAAAAACGTTTTCTTTTAGGAGCTTTCCCTGGCATTAGACCGATTGCTAACATTACATACTAGAACGGAAGCAAATATTCTCAGAATCTAGCTGCAGGTTTAGATAATTGAGTAATATGCGCCATAGAAAATGAAAAAATCAGAAGCGTTGTAGATAGTGGATGGAGTCACGAGTGAGGAAGTCTCATATAATCTGAAAGGAAATCCCTTGAGGGTGTAGCAGTAGAACGGTGCAAATTGTTGCAGCAGCAGCAGCAGGCAACACGGAGACAATATCCGTGATGGTTGTTAGTGGTCAGGATTCATGCTTAGCTGGCTGAAGAGAAGAGCAAGAGTGAGCTTCAACTCGCGCTACATCGGTGTGCTACGTCGCAACATTACTCCAGACATGTTTGTTGCAGAGCCTGTTCCTTGTCTGAACCCCAGCCTCAAGGTAACACCCATCTCCCCCTCCACTCTTCCTCACCTTATATTCTGCTTTACCTCCTGGGAAATAAACTTCTATTGTACCTAAATTAATTTATCTAAAGGTTAATTAACATGGAATTTTAATATCAGAGTGCTCTAGAAAAAAGGAACATACTCATTACTTGCACATTTTCGCCCAGAACAATTTATTTAACAATATATAAATTTATGCCATATAAATTACAGTATATAGTACAAGTGATGGCTTTACATACTGAATATAACCACATGTTTTGTTTACAAGAGTAACATTATATGATGACTTAACCTAGGATATCAACAATTTCACAAAAGTATTTAATTCCATTATTGTATTTTTTTTATTTAAGTATGTACGGTACATCAAACTTAATATCATATTTTCATATCAATTTATATTAATTTTCGTCATAAGTCGTAATGCCTTCATGGTGGTGCCTAGATGAAGGGATTTTGATCCAAGGAATTGGAACTGGCTTCCACTTTCTTTGATAAACCTTGATTACCTCCCATTACCCAGGTTTTATATGACCCTATAGGTTTAGGACCTTCCTATGAATATGATAATTCATATCGATGAAAAAAACAGAGGACTTTGATTAACTCCAGAGGGCACTAAACTTTGGATGATCCAAAAAAGCCAAGTATTGTAGCTTATTTCTGTTGGGCTCACTTGGCCCTCTTTCTCCTTGATATAGCCCACAACACTTAACAAACTACCATTAATAGTTTTTGAGTTGTTCTTGGTTAGGTCATTATTTGGCACTAGTACTGTATGTCTAAATTTTGCTTGATTTTGTTTGTTGTGACAGGCTAAACACAAACAACATAAATCACTATATTGTCTTTTTCAGCTGGTTGTACTGAACAGTGAAGGACGTGAATACTCCTTGGATATTCCCACAAATATGACTGTGGAAAGGGTGAAGAAGTTGGCTGTTTGTCACTTCTTTAGTCCTCAGGAAGCTGTGGGTGGCAGTTTAGGAGAGGACAGATCTACAATAGATGGCTCGAAGACATCTGTTGGAAATCGCACTTATCGCTTGGTTCTAGTGCGTGAGGCTAGACCACTTGCTGAAACTAACTCCATCCACCTGGAGCAGCTGATTGATAGTGGTGAGTTCTACCATATTTTACCATATTTTTTTTTTTTTGTCATTTTGCAGCTTTGCACTGTAGCTAGCTGCCAGGCTGTCTCATGCTGTGGTGGCTTTTAAAAAAACTAACTTAGTCAGTTTTAGTAATGACCCTAAAGTGTTTTGAGATGATATATACCAGTGGTGGCACCAAATGAATGGGGATGAAGTGCTATAATCTCCATCAGCCCCTTGAAGCCTTCAAATAAAAATGACAATATAATATAAATAATAATTATCATAATAATGCCACCAGATTCCTACCCCAAAGCTGCTCCTATATAGAAATTCTGGAGCCACCCCTGATCTATTTATTTTTTTCTGTGTTCAGGCTCCACCACTAATAGGAATATAAATGTTTCTCTATAACTAGGTTAACACCAGAAATAGATCCCAGTGATATTACCTCCTTTATGGGACCTTTTAAAGTTAAGGCAATTCCTGACTGGTATTTCTGAAGTTTACATTTATTAATTTCTGTTCAAGACATGGAGGGCCATTTTCAGCCAGGTTTTGCCATTCAAGACACTGCTGAAGATTAACACCTGTTCACTCCCAGATAATTTTTTGAGCCCAGTTCCTAATGACTTTGCCAGCTCCCAGTTTTGCCCTTTCCATACATTTCCTGACTGGCTACCTCTAACACAAGGTACTATGCCCTGTTTCTCACATTTGCATGAGAATATGGAAGCTAGATTCATTTCCGTTCATGGTCATTAAGGTTCCCTTGTCCACCTGTTCTGAGTTGGCAGAGTGGCGCACACAAATTTACATTTATAATTCACCTGGATGAGACCTAAGTGTTTTGGAAAGTATGCACTTTTGGATGCATGTGTTCTAGGACATGCCTTATGGGGATTCTGCTGAAATCTATTTGTCATTGGATACTGCTGTGACCTATGTGCCATGGAGTGCTGGTGGTATTTATATAATATAGGCAAGAGTATACGTATTTGAGTTTGCAGTCACCATTCCATACAGCTACCACCTCTACTAGATACCAGTTTTCTGCTTAAGGTGCTTCCATGGCAAGCAATATGCATGATTAACACAAATCATTTTCCCAGAAAGAAATGACAATAATCTTTCTGACCAACATTTGATCAGTGTTCCATATACCAGAAGTACAAATCTTGGATTGTTTTTGCTTTGTATTGTAAAAGTTGCATAAACTTGCACATGCCCATGACACAGCCATGCTCCATGCACCATTGCTGCTCAACACAAATAATTTTCCAAAAGACCTTGACAAACTTCTTTCTAGCCAATATTTGGTGAATGTAGCTTATTACACAGTGTAGTACCATACGTATATGGTATGTATTTGTAACTGGACTGTTTTTATTTCACACTGTGAAAGATAAGACTACACCACCAAGTTCCATGTATCATTACTGCTTAATGCCTGTAGAAATATCAGGGCTTTCAGATCTTTTCACAGGTTTTGTATGTCCTATCATGCTTAGCAGATACATCAGCATTATTATCAAATGTACTTGTATTTTCCTGAGAAGATATTGGCATATGGTAATAAGCCTTTGGATAGCCAGCTGTTTTTCTGGGTGCCTCCTTGCATATTAGTTTTTTTTTTTTCATTTTTTTTTTAAAATGGGATTTCAAAATTATATATAAAGGAGAACAGCCTATTCTCAGACGAGGCAATTTCTGGTGATCAGTTATTTAAGAATGTGTTTGTCCACATTTTACATGGGTCTTCTGTAATATTCCTACTGTGGTAAACATAAATGGTTAACAAATATTACTGTGCAGTATCACTGTAAGGCTCATCATTATATTTCTGTGCCACTGCTATTTTGTATTCTTATATTGTAGTACAGTATTTCATTCATCTTGTTAAACAATAAAAGATATGATTGTAAACTGACAGTTCTCAACAGATGAGCTGCTGCTGGTGGAAAAGAGAGACCCACCACCACAACAAGAACTAACCGCAGAAGAGATGGCTGCACCAACTAAGAAGAAATTGCAACTGCCACTATGCATATTTCAAAACGGAATGACAATCGTGACCCAGATGCTGCGCATCATACAGTTGATGTTAGTTCTTCTTATTTCTTAAAACTGAGGCTATTTAACTAACATCCGGGTGCCCAAATGTAAACAGATATTAAGCCGCAATGCTAAATATCCCGCATTCATTAATTTTCAGTTTATTTATTTGCGATTAAATATGTACAGTGGTACCCCGACTTACGATATTTTTTCATTCCAGAATGCTGTTCAAGTGCCATTACCAAACAAATTTATCTCCATAAGAAATGATGTAAAATAGACTAGTCCTTTTAGACCCCCAAAATTACACTTACAAAAGCATTTAAAAAAATCAACTTACATAAAAGGGTGTGTTTGGGGACCATCGTAAGTCGGGGTACCACTGTATTTTTTAAGTTAATGTAACATAACCAAACCTATCCTAGCCTAATCTGTGAACTAGTCACTATCTGATTGGCATGTAATTGGCCTTTAATGTTCGTTACCAGGTTGCCAAGTGAATAGACCAGTGTTTCTCGATCTTTTTATCCTTGAAATAATTTTCATGTCTCAGGGAACTCCTACATAATTTTTTTTTTTTTTTTCAACAAGTCGGCCGTCTCCCACCGAGGCAGGGTGACCCAAAAAGAAAGAAAATTCCCAAAAAGAAAATTCTTTCATCATCATTCAACACTTTCACCACACTCATACATAATCACTGTCTTTGCAGAGGAGCTCAGATACGACAGGTGAGAATAGTCCCTCCCAGCTGTCACTATCCCAGACCCCTCCTTTAAAGTGCAGGCATTGTACTTCCCATTTCCAGGACTCAAGTCCAACTAAATCAATTAACTGGTTTCCCTGAATCCCTTCACAAAATGTTACCCTGCTCACACTCCAACAGACCGTCATGTCCCAAAAACCATTCGTCTCCATTCACTCCTATCTAACACGCTCACACGTGCTTGCTGGAAGTCCAAGCCCCTCGCCCACCAAACCTTTACCCCTTCCCTCCAACCTTTTCTAGGACGACCCCTACCCCGCCTTCCTTCCCCTACAGATTTATACGCTCTCCAAGTCATTCTACTTTGATCCATTCTCTCTAAGTGACCAAACCACCTCAACAACCCCTCTTCAGCCCTCTGACAAATACTTTTAGTAACTCCACACCTTCTCCTAATTTCCATATTCCGAATTTTCTGCATAATATTTACACCACACATTGCCCTTAGACAGGACATCTCCACTGCCTCCAGCCGCCTCCTCGCTGCAGCATTTGCAACCCATGCTTCACACCCATATAAGAGTGTTGGTACCACTATATTTTCGTACATTCCCTTCTTTGCCTCCATGGATAACGTTTTTTGTCTCCGCAGATACCTCAACGCACCACTCACCTTTTTTCCTTCATTAATTCTATGGTTAACTTCATCCTTCATAAACCCATCCGCTGACACGTCAACTCCCAAATATCTGAAAACATTTACTTCTTCCATAATCCCTCTCTCCAATGTGATATCCAATTTTTCTTTATTTAAATCGTTTGATACCCTCATCACCTTACTCTTATCTATGTTCACTTTCAACTTTCTACCTTTACACACTCTCCCAAACTCGTCCACTAACCTTTCCAACTTTTCTTTAGAATCTCCCATAAGCACAGTATCATCAGCAAAAAGTAACTGTCAACTCCCATTTTGCATTTAATTCCCCATAATTTAATCCCACCCCTCTCCCCAACACCCTAGCATTTACTTCTTTTACAACCCCATCTATAAATATATTAAACAACCATGGTGACATTACACATCCCTGTCTAAGACGTACTTTTACTGGGAAGTAATCTCCCTCTCTCCTACACACCCTAACCTGAGCCTCACTATCCTCATAAAAACTCTTTACAGCCTTCAGTAACTTACTACCTATTCCATACACTTGCAACATTTGCCACATTGCTCCCCTATCCACTCTATCATATGTCTTTTCTAAATCCATAAATGCAATGAAAACTTCTCTACCTTTATCTAAATACTGTTCACATATATGCTTCACTGTAAACACATCCCCTTCCCACTCTAAAGCCTCCTTGCTCATCTGCAATCCTACTCTCTGTCTTACCTCTAATTCTTTCAATAATAACCCTGCCATACACTTTACCTGGTATACTCAGTAAACTTCTTCCCCTATAATTTTTACTCTCTTTTATCCCCCTTCCCTTTATATAAAGGAACTATACATGCTCTCTGCCAATCCCTAGGTACCTTCCCCTCTTCCATACATTTATTAAACAAAAATACCAACCACTCCAGCACTATATCCCCCCTGCTTTTAACATTTCTGTCATGATCCCATCAGTTCCAGCTGCTTTACCCCCTTTCATTCTACGTAATGCCTCACGCATCCCCCCCACACTCACATCCTGCTCTTCTTCACTCCTAAACGATGTTGAACCTCCCTGGCCAGTACATGAAATTACCGCCTCCCTTTTTTCATTGACATTTAAAAGTTCCTCAAAATATTCCCGACATCTACCCAATACCTCCAGCTCCCCATATACTAACTCCCCTACTCTGTTTTTAATTGACAAATCCATTCATTCCCTAGGCTTTCTTACCTTGTTTATCTCACTCCAAAATTTTTTCTTGTTTTCAGCAAAATTTCTTGACAGAGCCTTTCCCATTCTTTCATCTGCTCTTCTTTTGCACTCTCTCACCACTCTCTTCACCTTTCTTTTACTCTCCATATACTCTGCTCTTCTATTAACACTTCTGTTTTGTAAAAACCTCTCATAAGCTACCTTTTTCTCTTTTATCACACCCTTTACTTCTTTATTCCACCACTCACTCCTCTTTCCTCCTGCACCCACCCTCCTATAGCCACAAACTTCTGCCCCACATTCTAATACTGCATTTTTAAAACTATCCCAACTCTCTTCAACCCCCCACTACTCATACTTGCACTAGCCCACCTTTCTGCCAATAGTTGCTTATCTCTCACCCTAACTTCCTCCTCCCATAGTTTATACACTTTTACCTCTCTCTTACTTGCTGTTGCCATTTTCTTTTTGTCCCATCTACTTTTTACTCTAACTGTAGCTACAACCAAATAATGATCCGATATATCCGTTGCCCCTCTATAAACATGTACATCCTGAAGCCTACCCATCAACCTTTTATCCACCAATACATAATCCAACAAACTACTTTCCTTACGTGCTATATCATACCTTGTATATTTATTTATCCTCTTTTTCATAAAAATATGTATTATTTATTACCAAACCTCTTTCTACACATAGCTCAATTAATGGTTCCCCATTTACATTTACCCCTGGCACACCAAATTTACCTACTACTCCCTCCACAACATTTTTACCCACTTTAGCATTAAGATCCCCAACCACAATTACTCTCTCACTTGGTTCAAAACTCCCCACACACTCACTCAACATTTCCCAAAATCTCTCTCTCTCTCCTCTACACTTCTCTGTTCTCCAGGTGCATAAACACTTACTATAACCCACTTTTCACATCCAACCTTTATTTTACTCCACATAATCCTTGAATTTAAACATTTATATTCCCTCTTTACCTGCCATAACTGATTATTCAACATTATTGCCACTCCGTCTTTAGCTCTAACTCTATTTGAAACCCTTGACCTAATCCCATTTATTTGTCCCTACTGAAACTCTCCTACCCCCTTCAGCTTTGTCTCACTTAAAGCCAGGACATCCAGCTCCTTTTATTCATAACATCTACAATCATCTTTTTCTTATCATTCGCACAACATCCATGCACATTCAAACATCCCACTTTGACGGTTTTCTTCTTTTTCTTTTTAGTAAGCTATACAGGAAAAGGGGTTATTAACCCATTGTTCCCGGCATTTTAGTTGACTTTTACAACACGCATGGCTTACGGAGGAAAGATTCTTATTCCACTTCCCCATGGATATGAAAGGAAAAGCAATAAGAACAAGAACTATTAAAATAAAATCAAAGAAAACTCAGATGAGTGTGTATACATAAACGTGTACATGTTTGCGTAGCGTGACCTAAGTGTAAGTAGAAGTAGCAAGACGTACCTGAAATCTTTCATGTTTATGAGACAGAAAAAAGACACCAGCAATCCTACCATCATGTAAAACAAATACAGGCTTTTGTTTTACACTCACTTGGCAGGACGGTAGTACCTTCCTGGGTGGTTGCTGACTACCAACCTACTACCTATAAAATATTATATATTATTATTAATATTTTTCTTTCTTTTATAAACTTAAAGTTCATAAGAAAATATATATTTTTTCTGGTAACTGGTTTAAGCAAAATATAACTTAAGTTTTTCTTAAGTTTATTGACAATGCAAAAAAAAAAAAAAAAAAAAAAATAATCAGTATTATATATAACACATAAGCAGAACGAAAACAGATAACTGTACCTGTATGCCAGGAAGCACAGACAGGAGTGATGGAGACCGTGCATGAGTCCTGTACTCGAGTGAGTCGCTTTGTGATACACGAATCCATCATGTACAGCTCCTGTCCATTGACCAATAAAGGCGGTTTCACACTGGTGCCTTATAGATGTCGCTAAATATATTCCCTATGATTACAGTATTATACTTTTAAATGATATAACAGGTCGAAGATTTTATTATAATACCTAAGAATTTTCCAAGAATGTGCCGTACATGTATAGTAAAATTACAAATATAAAATTAAACACAAAAATGACTCAAAAATGCATTTACATATGATTAGCCTATTTTTCACTATTTCTCTCGGAACCCCTAGCAACCTCTTGCGAAACCCTAGGGTTCCGGGGAACCCCGGTTGAGAAATGCTGGAATAGATACTTCCATTTCTTAATATGAATTTTAGACATTTCAAATATAGGTTCAGTCATTGATAGTTAATTGATTATGCTGCTGCCTCTAAGTATCATGTAGATTCTGTACCAAAATAATGGTATAAACTAACTGGATTTCTTTGAGAGCGCAAGTACAGTACATCCTTTCCTTTCTTTTCAACGCACCAGCCGTATCCCACCGAAGCAGGGTGGCCCAAAAAGAAAAACAAAAGTTTCTCTTTATAAATTTAGTAATAAAGGTGCACATTCCTATATCCAAAACCCTTGGGGCCAGTGTTTCAAATTTCAGAATTTTTCGAATTTCAGAATTTCAGATAAAGGAATGTGGACTTGTATGTACAAGAGAAGGGGTTACTAACCCCCAGTGCATAATAAAGATAAAAAAAATTCAGAAAATGTTACAAATTTGAAGTTTGATACAAATGAATTATGAAACTTTAAAATAATAAGAATGCCACCGCTATAGAGTTTATAAAGTGGTACCTTGACTTATGAGTGTCCCAACTTACAAGTTTTCCGAGTTACGAGCCATCGCTTGGTCGATTGTTTGCTTTGAGTTGCAAGCTAAAATACGAGTTACAAGCGAGCTTCAGATATGCCGTCACTCGCAGAAGAGAGGAAATATCAAAAACCTTGATAATAACCAATGTGTAGCATCCTTTTAATTTTGATACCACTGGTAGTGTCATCCTGCCAGAATGTTGTATAATGTATGCCCTAAGTAAAGAGAAACAATTCTGGAACATATGTAATACATGTTCGGCAGGCCAGCTGGTTAGGTGGCCAGCTGGCTGGCTGATTTACTTTGGCTGTCTCTATCTCCTTCTGTTTGTGTGTATCTATCTCTGTCTATCTCTGTCTCTATCTCTGTCTCTTTGTCTATCTCTGTCTCTATCTAACAGGTACACATAAATATACAGTTATACATAGTGTAAATTACCTAGGATAACCAAAAACGTCCAGACAAAGTGCTGATACTATGCTTGTAGGTATAAGGCATAATAAGCTTGACTGGCAAGTAATACACATTTTCACTTGTTTAGGAATCAGACATGACCGACTCTGCATCGGGTGTAATACCTGTTGGTTTATGAGTGGCTCTCTCTCTGAGACAGAGACAAAAGTAGAGAGACAGGAAGACAGAAACACAGGCAGACAGAAAGACAGATAAGCAGAGACAAATATAGACAGAGCTAGACAGACAGATAAACAGACAAACTGATAGAAACAGATAGACAGACATGTTTATTTGTAACAGTGAAAAATAAATCCAAGGCAGTGCACGATCATCAAATGTCACTCCACAAGTGACACTCCACTGGCAGTGGAGTGACAGACAGATAGACAGAAACAATCAGATAGACAGACATGTTTATGTGTAACAGTGAAAAATAAATCCAAGGCAGTGCACGATCATCAAATGTCACTCCATGAGTGTCACTCCACTGGCAATGGAGTGACTCATCTTACACTGTGCTTCAAGGAGTTTCATATATACTCCAGCATTTCTAAAACATTGCTGGGACCTGGCAAAAAAAGCAAAAATCATTTCTTATTTATAAATACATTTTTCTTATTTAAAAACCTGTAACAAAAAAAAAATTGGGGTGGTTTTTTGGGGGCTGGAACAGATTAATGGCATTTCAATTAATTTCAATGATTTGATATACTACAAGCAAATAGTTACGAGCTGGGTCATGGAATGAATTAAACTATAAATTAAACACTAAAAGAATAACCATGCTACTCAGGAGTTCATCATAGCCAAATACTGTACAGTATCATTAAAATTGTATTCTGTGAGTTCTTCCTATTAACTGCCTCTAGAGTGGCAGACATGCATTGTGATACATGGAACTAGTTAAAAACCATTGATGGATACCACTACTCTATACACTTATGCAACTGCATTCTTGAATTTTTAGTGTGCATGTGTTTAAAAAATAGGTATTCCCTATTTAGATAAAAAGTTTTGTATTTTTCCAAAAAGCAGAAATTTGGACTTCACATTCCTCATACATTCTCTGTATTCCCTTTCATCCATGCATCTGAATAAACATTTTTTACAAACCTGCTAATATGCTCTGAAATAAAATTATTTAATAACTTGTATTTACTGTACAGTATATTTAAAAGTAAGCTCAGTGAATGTGAGTGGTAGCCAAACCATATGAGGTGAATTTATAACCAGTATATTTGACAATTAACATTTAATGTTTAAGATAAAAGATTTTGCTAAAAACATTATAATTAATAACTTTTAAAGGATAACCAGTTTCAATCTTGGCAATGTCAGTTATGCATATAGGACACCATACACAAGTAAAAATTAAGTGAACAATAGTTTATACAAGACAAAATGCACTAGTTTAACTTTGTACAGGAAAAGACCCTTTGATGAGCATGGGAGATCGGATAGATTAAGAATAGGTTTGGGAGGAGTGTTATAAGGTTGGAGAAAAGTGCCAGTTGCATTAACATTTATTTATTGAATGTCATTTTGAAATAATTAATGTCATTTATTACTGTAGTTCCAAACAGAGTTTCGACGAATCTTAGTTACAATGATAGAGGCCTCAGTCCGCCTTATTAGTGCTGACCCAGAATCTGACGAAGTATTCAACCAGATCCTTGACAAACTGGAACGACGTCACCGCCCTCGTGTTGACCGCACTGCTCTCCGGCAGCTCACTGAAATGGGGTTCCCTGAAGCCAAGGCTACTAAAGCCTTGCAAGTGAAGAGGTAGGAATGTCAGTTGTAACTAATTTTCTGAAAGCAAAATTTTTTTTTTTCATTACTCAATTACCATTTCTTTTCAAAACAAGTTGACCCAAGTAAAAGAACATAACTATCACTCAGTTTCTAGCTGCCATAGTATATGTTTGACTCAAGAATTGCCATCCCCCACAACCCAGTTTTGGACATTTTCAGAAGGGCACTGATCTTGCTGTCCACTGCTGAATTGCCAAAATGTAAATGACTATAGCAATGCAGTCAACACTTTTTATATGTAGATATAGTTTTTCCTCACACATAAAAGGGGATATTTTGTTAAAATTTACCTAAAAATGTAGAAAGGGTGCAGTAGGTTGTTTGGGTGTTGTGAGAGGTGCTAGGAATAGTGTATGTTTCATTTCATGTTTCAGTATTATACTGATGACGTGGTGTAGTGAGAAGAACATTGATAGTTATGTTAAAATTACAGTGAGGAAAGGGGAAAATAATAAAAAATAAGGCAGTGGTTGTAAGACTTGACATTGTACAATTAGTGATGGTATAAATGAAGTTTGATAGATTAGTGAAGAGCAGTTCAGAAATTGACTTTGTCATCATTGGTTACTCCTGAATTTGGAAATATATCTGATCCTAATATAGGTAGTAGGTTTGTAGACAGCAACCGCCCAGGGAGGTACTACCGTCCTGCCAAGTGAGTGTAAAACGAAAGCCTGTAATTGTTTTACATGATGGTAGGATTGCTGGTGTCATTATAATTGAGTTAAGAGCTTCTACTTACACTTAGGTCACACTACACATGCATGTACAAGCATATATATATATACACCCCTCTGGGTTTTCTTCTATTTTCTTACTAGTTATTGTTCTTGTTTATTTCCTCTTATCTCCATGGGAAAGTGGAACAGAAATCTTCCTTGGTAAGCCATGCGTGTTGTAAGAGGCAACTAAAATGCTGAGAGCAAGGAGCTAGTAACCCCTTCTCCTGTACACATTACTAAAGTTAAAAAGAGAAACTTGTTTTTCTTTTTGGGTCACCCTGCCTCGGTGGGATACAGCTGGTGAAAGTCAACCTAAGAATCTTTCAGATCAGAAAGCTTTTTTGAATTTAGTGCAGGTAATGACATTGTAACAATTATGAAGGGATTCAGGGAAAACCCCATTAACCAGACTTTAGTCCTGGAGGTAAGAAGTACACTGCCTGCTCTCTGATAAGAGGAGTGGGACTGTTACAGTTTCGAGGGTCAAGATAGCTATTAAATGAATGATGGTTAATGTTTTTCTTTTTGTGATCATACTTTGCTTGGTGGGAGATAGCCAATGTGGTAAAAAAAAAAAAATCACCTATACGGAAATGTTCACTATTTCCTTACATGTTTTGTAACTATTTTTTTTTTTTAACATGCTGGTGGTCTCCCACTGAAGCAGGGTTGACCCAAAAAGAAACTTTCACTGTCCTTCATATTATCACTGTCTTTGCAGAGGTGTGCAGAGGTGCACAGATATGACAAGTTTAGATGTCATTCTATACAGCAAATACCCCAAACCCCTCCTTTAGAGTGCAGGCATTGTACTTTCCACCTCCAGGACTCGAGTCTGGCTAACTAATTTCCTTGAATCCCTTCACAAAATGTTATCTTGCTCACACTCCAACAGCTTGTCAACTCCCAAAAACCATTCGTCTCCACTTACTCCTATCTAACACACTCATACATATCCAAGCCACTTGCACACAAAACCTCTTTTACCCTCTTCCATCCTTTTCTAGAACGACCCCTACTCCTCCTTCCCTCCACTACAGATTTATCCACCCTCCAAGTCATTCTGTTTTGCTCCATCCTCTAAATGACCAAACCACCTCAACAACCCCACCTCAACCCTTTGAAGAATGCTTTTAGTAACTCCACACCACCTCCTAATTTCCACACTACAAATTCTCTACATAATATTTATGCCATGCATTGCCCTTAGACACGACATCTCCACTGCCTCCAGCCTCCTTCTCGTTGCAACATTCACAACCCATGCTTTACACCCATATAAGAGTGTTGGTACCACTATACTCTCATACATTCCCTTCTTTGCCTCCATGCATAACGTCCTTTGTCTCCACAGATGCCTCAATGCACCACCCATCTTTTTACCTTCATCAGTTCTTTGGTTTACCTCGTCCTTCGTAAACCCATCTGCCAACAAGTCTACTCCCGAATATCTGAACACATTCACTTCTTCCATACTCCCTCCCTCCTACCCCCTTCAGTTTTGTTTCACTTAGAGCCAGGACATCCAGCTTCTTTTCATTCATAACATCCTCAATCATCTTTCTTATCATCCACACTGCATCCACGCACATTCAAACATCCCAACTTAAAGGTTTTCTTTTAATTTTTATTTGGTTTAAAATTTTTTACTATAATATTTTTTCATAAATCATATACAGTAGGTGAAAGTATATAGTATATAGAGAGAGATCTGCTATAAAAGTAACCTGCATGAAATCCCTTTAGTGTAGCAGAAATCATCTTATTTTGTCTGATTATTATTATTATTGTTCATACAGAAGCACTAAACAAGTAGTCATACAGGTCCTGGGGAATGGGAGGTAATCACATGGTATGGTAGCTCCAATTCCATGGATCAGCAGGCCATTAGCATCTTAGTATGTACATCTATTGAATGTATGTTAGTTTGTCAATGTTGGTGCAGCTGCTTCATTTTTTTTTCCTTGACACTACAGTATTGTTTTTTCATATTGTTGAAGATCTTCAATACACCCTAATATGCATGATTAATAACATGTATTTAGAATTTAGAGTTGAGTAATAATATAAAAGACAAGAAATTAAAAAATCTTCAGTTGCAACTAGGATTTTTCCTCTGTTTTATATATGTGCATTCATTCTTCTCATTAATATTAATATTTAATTATAGAAATGTCATGGAGGCAATGGAATGGCTTTTAGATCAAGGTAACTTGGAAGATGGCGGAACTGACAGTATAATTAGAGTCAACAGTGGAAGCAGCACTGAAAGTAAAGAAAATATGGCCTCTGACCTCATGGCCTCCTCAAACAATGTAGTTAATGACCATCCTCAAGACCCAGCAGAGAAAGTTCTTAATACATTTCTTCAATACAGAAAGAAGTGGTTCCAGGTCAGTGTTCTCCACCTAATTGTATACAATTAAGCACTGCCGAATTGAACACTAGTATCCATAATTTTTTCTTCTTTTGATTGATTTTCCAGGTCTTCTTTACTTCTGGAAAACTTAGGGTTTCTCTGAATTGCTGAATTTAAAGATGGATTTTGGGGGTTCATCTTACACCATTAATGTTTTTTTGTTTTTTGTTTTTTTGACAATAGCTGGTACTCTGATCAACACCCCACCACCCATACTGCCTAAGCTTTATTAAAAGTGTCAAGGAGAAAACACAAATTTTGTATTTACACTGCTACAGCAATTTTGTACAGCCATAATTCATTCCAGAAGGCTGTTTGAGTGCCGTTACCGAACGAATTTGTTCCCATAAGGAATAATGTAAATTAGATTAGTCTGTTTCAGACCCCCAAAAATACACTTAAAAAAGCACTTACAATAATACACTTACATAATTGTTCGAGTTGGGAACTGTTCGAAACTCGAGGTACCACTGTACTTATTACTCTTCTTTGTCTTCTCAAGATAGTATTTCTACCTGTATGTACATACATGCTGGTGATTGATAAGCAAGCTACATATGTAAATAAAGATTAGGTTTAGTCTGCCCGAAATTCCCTGGCATTATAGTGGTTTTCTTTGTACTTAACAAATCAAAATTGTAATCACCCATTGTAAACACTGCAAAGAAATAAATAAATCTTTAAAATCTTTAAATCTTTAAGATGAAGAAAGATCATTAGACCCTGATTCAGTGGGTGCTCGGTTATCCTTCTGAACGTTAGCCAGAAGTTAGGAGTCGAATGGTTGACTTGAAAATGGGAGGATAAGAGGACAGGCAGCTCTGATATCCAGCCTGCAGATATTTCTGTATGGGTTGAATTTAGGAATAAGGTGCCTATTGGTATGAAGCATCACATGCAACTTTCATTATTTAAGAAGAAAGCACCAATACCCATAATGGATCAAGACACTAAATAAGAAGGCTGCTCAGCAGTGTACAGTAATAGGTGCATGACTCGTGTAGGTTTAATGCATTTTTTGTGCTTACTGTATAATTGAGTTAAGAGCTTGATGCCTGTATTTCCATGGCAGTAAAATATGTACCGTATATTCACTTAGGTTACCTTTAATATCTCGACTTCATATGATGATTACAGGTAGATGTTTTACATGTTACATATGCTATATACATACAGGTATGTAACTAATAGGAAAGAATTATTACTGTCAGTGTTAAGGACCTTTTTTCACTTTTTTTCTTTATTGGTTGGTAGCAGTAGTAGGTTGGTAGACAGCAACCACCCAGGGAGGTACTACCGTCCTGCCAGGTGACTGTGAAACAGAAACCTGAAACTGTTTTACATGATGGTAGGATTGCTGGTGTCTTTTTTCTGTCTCATAAACACGCTGGATAACAGGTATATCTAGCTACTTCTACTTACACTTTAGGTCACACTACACTGGCATACACATGCATATATATACATACACACATCTAGGTTTTTCTTCTTTTTCTTAATAGCTCTTGTTCTTTTTATTTTCTCTATTGTCCATGGGGAAGTGGAAAAGAATCTTTCCTCCGTAAGCCATGCGTGTCGTATGAGGCGACTAAGATGCCGGGAGCAATGGGCTAGTAACCCCTTCTCCTGTACAAATCTACAAAAAACGAGAAGAAGAAAAACTTTATAAAATTGGGTTGTCTGAATGTGCGTGGATGTAGTGCGGATGATAAGAAAGAGATGATTGCCGATGTTATGAATGAAAAGAAGTTGGATGTCCTGGCCCTAAGCGAAACAAAGCTGAAGGGGGTAGGCAAGTTTCAGTGGGGAGAAATAAATGGGATTAAGTCAGGAGTATCTGAGAGAGTTAGAGCTAAGGAAGGGGTAGCAATAATGTTGAAGGATCAGTTATGGAAGGAAAAGAGGGAATATAAATGTGTAAATTCAAGGATTATGTGGATTAAAATAAGGGTCGGATGCGAAAAGTGGGTCATAATAAGCGTGTATGCACCTGGAGAAGAGAGGAGTGTAGAGGAGAGAGAGAGATTTTGGGAGATGTTAAGCAAATGTATAGGAACTTTTGAACCAAATGAGAGAGTAATTGTGGTAGGGGACCTAAATGCTAAAGTGGGAGAAACATGCAGAGAGGGTGTAGTAGGTAAGTTTGGGGTGCCAGGTGTAAATGATAATGGGAGCCCTTTGATTGAACTTTGTATAGAAAGGGGTTTAGTTATAGGTAATACATATTTTAAGAAAAAGAGGATAAATAAGTATACAAGATATGATGTAGGGCGTAATGACAGTAGTTTGTTGGACTATGTATTGGTAGATAAAAGACTGTTGAGTAGACTTCAGGATGTACATGTTTATAGAGGGGCTACAGATATATCAGATCACTTTTTAGTTATAGCTACAGTGGGAGTAAAAGGTAGATGGGATACAAGGAAAATAGAATCAGTAAGTAAAAGAGAGGTGAAGGTTTATAAACTAAAAGAGGAGGCAGTTAGGGTAAGATATAAACAACTATTGGAGGATAGATGGGCTAGTGAGAGTGTAGGCAATGGGGTCGAAAATGTATGGGGTAGATTTAAAAATGTAGTGTTAGAGTGTTCAGCAGAAGTTGTGGTTACAGGCGAGTGGGTGCGGGAGGGAAGAGGAGCGATTGGTGGAATGATGATGTAAAGAGAGTAGTAAGGGAGAAAAAGTTAGCATATGAGAGGTTTTTACAAAGTAGAAGTGATGCAAGGAGGGAAGAGAATATATGGAGAGAAAAAGAGAGGTTAAAAGAGTGGTGAAGCAATGTAAAAAGAGAGCAGATGAGAGAGTGGGTGAGATGTTATCAGCAAATTTTGTTGAAAATAAGAAAAAGTTTTGGAATGAGATTAATAAGTTGAGGAAGCCTAGAGAACAAATGGATTTGACAGTTAAAAATAGGAGAGGAGAGTTATTAAATGGAGAGTTAGAGGTATCGGGAAGATGGAGAGAATATTTTGAGGATTTGTTAAATGTTGATGAAGACAGGGAAGCTGTGATTTCGTGTGTAGGGCAAGGAGGAATAACATCTTGTAGGAGTGTGGAAGAGCCAGTTGTGGGTGTAGGGAAGTTCGTGAGGCAGTGGGTAGAATGAAAGGGGTAAGGCAGCTGGGATTGATGGGATAAAGATAGAAATGTTAAAAGCAGGTGGGGATATAATTTTGGAGTGGTTGGTGCTATTATTTAATAAATGTATGGAAGAGGGTAAGGTACCTAGGGATTGGCAGAGAGCGTGTATTGTTCCTTTGTATAAAGGCAAAGGGGACAAAAGAGAGTGCAAAAATTATAGGGGAATAAGTCTGTTGAGTGTACCTGGTAAAGTGTATGGTAGAGTTATTATTGAAAGAATTAAGAGTAAAACAGAAAGCAGGATAGCAGATGAACAAGGGGCTTTAGGAAAGGTAGGAGGTGTGTAGACCAAGTGTTTACAGTGAAACATATAGGTGAACAGTATTTGGATAAGGGTAAAGATGTTTTTGTGGCATTTATGGATTTGGAAAAGGCGTATGATAGGGTAGATAGGGGGCAATGTGGCAGATGTTGCAGGTGTATGGAATAGGAGGAAGGTTACTGAAAGTAGTGAAGAGTTTTTATGAGGATAATGAGGCTCAGGTTAGAGTGTGTAGGAGGGAAGGGACTATTTCCCAGTAAAAGTGGGCCTTAGACAAGGATGTGTGATGTCACCGTGGTTGTTCAATATATTTATAGATGGGGTTGTAAGAGAAGTGAATGCGAGGGTCTTGGCAAGAGGTGTTGGGCTAAAAGATAAAGAAGCAAATACAAAGTGGGAGTTGTCACAGTTGCTTTTTGCTGATGACACTGTGCTTTGGGAGATTCTGAAGAGAAGCTGCAGAGGTTGGTGGATGAATTTGGTAGGGTGTGTAAAAGAAGAAAATTGAAAGTGAATATAGGAAAGAGTAAGGTGATGAGGATAACAAAAAGAATAGGTGACGAAAGATTGGATATCAGATTGGAGGAGAGAGTATGGAGGAGGTGAATGTATTCAGATATTTGGGAGTGGACATGTCGGCGGATGGGTCTATGAACGATGAGGTGAATCATAGAATTGATGAGGGGGGAAAGGGTGAGTGGAGCACTTCGGAGTCTGTGGAGACAAAGAGCCTTGTCCATGGAAGTAAAGAGGGGAATGTATGAGAGTATAGTTATACCAACGCTCTTATATGGGTGTGAAGCATGGGTGATGAATGTTGCAACGAGGAGAAGGCTGGAGGCAGTGGAGATGTCATGTCTGAGGTCAATGTGTGGTGTGAATATAATGCAGAGAATTCGGAGTTTGGAAATTAGGAGGAGGTGCGGGATTACCAAAACGATTGTCCAGAGAGCTGAGGAGGGGTTGTTGAGGTGGTTTGGACATGTAGAGAGAATGGAACGAGACAGAGTGACTTCGAGAGTGTATAAATCTGTAGTGGAGGGAAGGCGGGGTATGGGTCGGCCTAGGAAAGGTTGGAGGGAGGGGTAAAGGAAGTTTTGTGTGCGAGGGCTTGGACTTCCAGCAAGCATGTGTGAGCGTATTTGATAGGAGTGAATGGAGGCATATGGTTTTAATACTTGACGTGCTGTTGGAGTGTGAGCAAAGTAACATTTATGAAGGGATTCAGGGAAACCGGCAGGCCGGACTTGAGTTCTGGAGATGGGAAGTACAGTGCCGGCACTCTGAAGGAGGGGTGTTAATGTTGCAGTTTTATAACTGTAGTGTAAAGCACCCTTCTGGCAAGACAGTGATGGAGTGAATGATGATGAAAGTTTTTCTTTTTCGGGCCACCCTGCCTTGGTGGGAATCGGCCGATGTGTTAATAAAAAAAAAAAAATATGTTTTCATTTTTCTTCATCATTTTCCCCATCTTTTTCTCCCTGCCTCCCTTCCCCTTTCTTTTCCCTACCTCTTCCTCTTAGAATATTTTATGTGAAAGTAAAAAATTGCATTCTAGAAAGCTCCTGGACCCAATATGAACTTAAAAACAAACTCGTTAAAGGAAAGTCACTTCCAGCCTGGTGAATCAATACATATTCTAGGACAATAGTGAGCAATGAAACTTCAGAAGTTTCATTTATGCTGGATAGTCCTTAATCATCTGGCAACTGTTCAAATGACAAATGTGTGTAAATTAATAAGACAGTGAAAACTGAAGTTTAATCAGTTTTTTATGTACATATTGGCATTGTAGAGCTGTAGAACATATGTTAAGTAGGCTGAATTGTTTGGCAAGAAACAGCCGTGTTTCAAAATTTGTAAACGTACAGTTAGAGTACTTTACGGGAAAGTTTTTCTTAACATTGGGAAATACTTTGAGACTGAGTGTTAGATTTTGAGAATAGGGTGGAGAATTTAATAAATGTACTACTTATATGGTCAGAGATGACCATTCAAGCAGCTCATTTATTGAAACCTGTATCTTCTTTTAACAAATTGGCCATATCCTACCGAAGCAGGGTGGCCCAAAAAGAAAAACCAAAGTTTCTCTTTTTAACTTTAGTAATGTATACAGGAGAAAGGGTTACTAGCCCCTTGCTCCCGGCATTTTAGTCGACTGTAATTGAATAGGTATACTGTGACTGTTGTGTATTCCTTAGAATATCCCAGCATTCTAATTTTATATCTAAAGCTTCTGTATAATTCCTCTTTTTTTTCTTTTCAGCCAAATCCAGAGGCCCTGGAAAAAATTATGCAAATGGGCTTCAAAAAAGATGATGTCATCAATGCACTTCGCGTTAGTGGAAATAAACAGAGTGTGGCTGTAAGTTGTCTTGGCTAGTTTATTTAAATGGCTATACGTATTTGAGTTTTTCCATTATAATTGCAGTGTTAAAATAGTTATTACTTGGGTTAACTTCTAGCAGACTTTACAAAAATTGTGACAACCTGAACTTGCTTTTTTGTTTTAGAGAGCTGAAGCTACACTGATATCAGGATGATCATAAACATTATTTGTTATAGCAAATATTCTGAATTTTTTTTTTTTTTTTCAACAAGTCGGCCGTCTCCCACCGAGGCAGGGTGACCCAAAAAGAAAGAAAATCCCCAAAAAGAAAACACTTTCATCATCATTCAACACTTTCACCACACTCATACATAATCACTGTCTTTGCAGAGGAGCTCAGATATGACAGCTGAGAATTGTCCCTCCCAGCTGTCACTATCCCAGACCCCTCCTTTAAAGTGCAGGCATTGTACTTCCCATTTCCAGGACTCAAGAATATGGATATTAAATTTGCAAGCTTTAGTCATGACTTTATAAAGTAAAATAGGTAAAGGATATTAAAGCACCACTTGGCATCTCTGGAATAGAATGTATTTGTAAGCATTTATATGTAGTAAAAGGCTAATTACTGGGAGTGACAAATGATGCCGAGTAGTGGCTACATAGGGAAGAAGTAGGGTGACGTGAAATGATCCTTGGATGGTTAGTTTGGCAGGTGGCATTTCTGAAGCCATGAATAATTGAAGCCATAAAAAAATTGTGCGTAATGGTACATACTGAAGCCACAAAAAATTGTGCATACTAGAATGTCAGAGACATTCATCACTTGCAGAGCAGTACATTGGGCATAGTTACAAGGTTAAAACTAGAGCTCAACTGCTGATGCACTTTAAATGATCCGAAAGAAACTGGTAATTTGCAAGAATTTACTTAATCAAAACTAAAAATCAATTATTTGCAAAAAGAAAATATGCATATGTAAGGGACACTATACATAACAAATCTAAAATGTCATATTATGCTCAGCATTTGATGCAAGATTTAACATTTGTTTTGATACAAAACAAATTCTAGATACAAGAGGAACGAAATATATAAGGTAAGTAAATAATTTTTAATAAACATTTTGTATGAATTTTGCACAAAGGTGCCAAGAAGAAATTGTAGTGAAATTTTAATTTTGCTTACAATTTTTTTTATAATATGTAAGAAAGTGAAGAGTGAGTGACCCATCTATAATAGAACCATTGTGCTTTGTAGACTTGTAAAACCTTATTGTGATATACATTTTTTTTAGCGTTGTTTTTAGTAATATTAAAATATTGAATATCTTTGTACAGTTTATATATATGTGATTTTTTGTTTACTCTGGAAACTTTCATGAAAGGGTAGCCTTGTTTAGAATGTTATCCAGGTATTTTGGTTGTTGCAGGTGCTTAAAAACTTGCAGGAGTACTTTGAATATGTCAAAAGTTTTCCACATGAAACAAAATTCAGAATGGCAAACAATGGGATAATTAAAGTATATTCACTGAAACAGCAATGTAAAGGTTAAAATATGTAGTACAGTGAATGTATAATTGCTTGTATTTACAGGAGTAGAGCTATGCTTGTTTTGCCTTGACCTGGTGGTCATCTAATCTTCAGCAGATGATCCTACAGATTAAACATGACACTTCTTGTATGTAAATATCTATTTAGATTTGAGATTACCTACTTATATCTACTGGAGAAGAGCTATGCCTTTCCTGACTTTTTAGTGTACAGTACTTTTAATATAGTGATCGAGAGTGGGGATAAAGTATGGTGTCTTGATCAATTGCTGTATTTGTCAGTTTTTTGCTTGTGTTAGTATGATAACTGGCAAATGCTTTGAGCTCTTACATTCAAATTTTCAACTTCTACTTCTGACTTTACCAAAAGTGTCTTTCACATTTCTGTGAGATTCATTTCTGTTGCATTTCATGTAATAAATTTCTAAGAGCTAGTCTGAATACACACACGTTACATAGTCACCCAACTGTGTTATTCCTGTCCACTGCATTTTTTTTTTTTTTTTTTAATAAAATTTAAAATTTTTGTATTTCCTCTTGGTAATTGAAAGATTTGTTTTCTGGATAACTGTTTTTGAAACTTTACATTGGAAATTTTTTTTCTCTGAAATACACTTATCGCAATAAAAAAAATTGATTTGTGTAGCACCTCTTGATTGTTGTCTACCTGATTTTTTCTTAAGGCCTTTTGTTGTGCATCCTTCAGTTATCCCATTTGTATATGCATTGTGAGTCAGTCTTGGATTTCCACATATTTTCTTGTTTATCATTGCAAACAGTAGCAAAATGTTTTAAAATTCTTCCCATGTTACCCAAACCACCATCTGGTATAATTGTACAATATTTCTGGTACAGTACTTTAAAAGTTAACGCATGTGAATGTCTGGTGGATATTCTAAACAAGGCTGTAAGTCTAAGGAAATGAACTAACAGAGGATGCAAGGTGTCAAGGATACAGAATAGACAGATACCTTTATATTTTCTATTATATTTGACTACCATATGGAACAAGTGGTAAAGAAATATTATGCATAACAGAGTTGTATTCTTTTAGTGCGAGTTACTCCTGCGTGATGAACCTGTGGTTACAGATGACCAGGGACTGAAGCGAGATTCTCCTATCATCTCTGCCATCCTTGCTTCTCCTGTTATACAACTTGCCTTACCAAAGCCAAAGACTCTGCTAGGTTAGTAAAATTACATTTAAGTAGGATGTTATTTTGAAATTTATTAATGCCATTTTCTTTGGTGTTTCCTTAAGTTTTCAGGGGAGGTGCCTTAATGCTACTGAAGGGGCTCTTGAACCAAGAAAATGGAGCTGATTTATCCTTCCTTGAATTGAAACTGCCTCCTATTTTCTAGGCACTGTATGACCCCCTACAGGTTTAGGACTCCCCCTAGACATATTTGCATTGTGTAATAAATGAGAAAATTAGAGTAATGGTAGAACTTAGAACCCTGTAATACATACTGTACTATAAGCTTTAGTAAATGTTTTCCATCCAATGTTTATATTTAATGTGCTGTATTGTTATGTGACAGACAGAATGCATTAGTCTCTTGGTGCAAAATATTTCATCTCTTAATGTGAATAATATCTTTTAGCAAATAATAATTGTAATGTCACCATGGTTGTTTAACATGTTTGTAGATGGGGTTGTAAAAGAAGTAAATGCTAAGGTATTGGGGAGAGAGGTGGGATTAAATTATGGGGAATCAAATACAAAATGGGAGTTGACACAGTTACTTTTTGCTGATGATACTGTGCTTTTGGGAGATTCTAAGGAAAAGTTGCAAAGGTTAGTGGACGAGTTTGGGAGAGTGTGTAAAGGAAGAAAGTTGAAAGTGAACGTAGTTAAGAGTTAAGTGATGAGGGTATCAAACGATTTAGATAAAGAAAAATTATATATGACATTGGAGGGAGGGAATATGGGAGAAGTGAATATGTTCATATATTTGGGAGTTGACTTGTCAGCAGATGGGTTAATGAAGAACAAAGTTATCTGTAGAATTGATGAAGGAAAAAGGCGAGTGGTGCTTTAAGGTATCTGTGGAGACAAAAAACATTATCCATGGAGGCAAAGAAGGGAATGTACGTGAGTATAGTGGTACCAACACTCTTATATGGGTGTGAAGCATGGGTTGTAAATGCTGCAGGAAGGAGGAGGTTGGAGCCAGTGGAGATGTCATGTCTAAGGGCAACGTGTGGCATAAATATTATGCAGAGAATTCATAATGTGGAAATTAGGAAGAGGTGTGGAGTTACTAAAAGTATTAGTCAGAGGGCTTTAGAGAGGTTGTTGAGGTGGTTTGGTCATTTAGAGAGAATGGAACAAAGTAGAATGACTTGGAGAGTGTATAAAGCTGTAGGGGAAGGAAGGCAGGGTAGGGGTTGTCCTAGGAAAGGTTGGAGGGAGGGGGGTAAAGGAAGGGGCTTGGACTTCCAGCAAGCATGCATGAGCGTGTTAGATAGGAGTGAATGGAAACGAATGGGTTTTGGGACCTGATGAGCTGTTGGAGTGTGAGCAGGGTAATATTTTGTGAAGGGATTCAGGGAAACTGGTTAGCCGGACTTGAGTCCTGGAGGTGAGAAGTACAATGCCTGCACTTTAACCCTTAAACTGTCCACACGTAGATATACGTTCGCGTGCGTACTGCCCCAAACGTAGATCTACTTTTTTTTCAAATGCTTTTTAACCACGATAAGCCTGAGTTGCCTAGAGATTAGAGAATGGGTCTGTGCACTCATTGTGTGCAGTATTACAACATGTGGGAATGACAAACAAAATGCACTCTTCATTTTAAAGAAAAAGAACAATTTATTTTTTTCTCAAAATATTCGGTCAGCTACGCACGTGAACGTATATCTACGTGTGGACAGTTTAAGGGTTAAAGGAGGGGTTTGGGATATTGGCTGTTTGGAGTGACATCTAAACTGTCGTATCTGAGCGCTTCTGCAAAGACAGTTATTATGTATGAATGATGGTGAAAGTGTTGAACGATGATGAAAGTTTTTTTCTTTCTTTTTGGGTCACCCTGCCTCAGTGGGAAACGGCCGATGTGTTAAAAAAAAAAATCTTGCATCAGATTTCATCTTTTGCATCTGGCATTCCATGCCACTCAAACCAAAGAAGTTCAATTTTATTCACCACTTTCTTCTGTCCAATACATTCTTCTTCACATAATTTTTTTAATTGTAATCTTGTGCATAATTCCTTTATGAACAATGGTGTTTTAAATAAATAAAAAGTGTATACAGCCTGTGCATTCTTGCAGTTTGGCTGCTTGGTGTTACAGCAGTCACTATTTGTTTATCACTGCAATACTTGTATCCACTGCCAATGTTATTCATACCAGGTTTTTCTTGCTGTACACCTTGGATACTTTGAGGGCACCTAAGGGGGACACTGAACCCCATTTAGAAACCACTGCCCTTGACTAATTTAGTGTGTTAATTTGATCAACTGATATTCCTTCATGGTGTAATAACACACAACATGTGTGCCAAACGAATACATAACTGGAAAAGTGGGCAGATGGAGCTTTTACTTTCTGACCAATAGAACACAGAGCAATGGTAAACAGAATTAAGTTGGAGACTGACAGTGTCCTATCTGACATATAGATGTAAAACCATAGCATCGTGTTTTCTTTTGCAGATGATAGTAGAATCTGAACAAGTGTCATCCATTGAGGACACGGTAAATCTCCAAGCAGACATAAATCAAGTTTTTCAGTAGGCCTCGGAGAACAACATGATGTTCAATAAGGGCAAATTTCAGTTACTCCATTATGGAAAACTTGAGGAAATAATAGTTAGAATGGAGTATACAACAAATTCTGCCACACAATAGAGCAGCAGAAAATCTAATGTGGAGGACTTGGGAGTGATAATGTCGGAGGCTCTCCCCTTCAAGGATAACAACAGTGTCATTATCACATCTGCAAGGAAAATGATAGGATGGATAATGAGAACTTTCCAAACAAGGAATGCCATGCCAATGATGATCTTCTTTAAGTCACTTCTTCTCTCTAGGCTGGACTACTGCTGTACACTAACAGCCCCATTCAAGGCAGATAAAACTGCAGATCTAGAGAGTGTATGTACAGAGAACTTTCACTACACATGTTAGTTCAGTCAAGCACCATAATTATTGGGAATGCTTGAAGTCCCTTGACCTGTACTCTCTGGAACCCATGCAAGAAATATACATCATAAAATACACCTGAAAAATCCTAGAGGGACTGGTCCCAAATCTGCTTGCAGGAATTACTCCCTATTTGGTAAACAGTGCAACATATCCCCCAATGAAAAGCAGGGGTGCCATGAATACACTAAATGAAAATACAAGAAGTGTCTGGAGCCCAAGACTGTTCAACATCTTCCCATCATACATAAAGGGAATTACCTATAGACCTCTGGCTGTCTTTAAGAGGGAACTGGGCAGATACCTAAAGTCAGTGCCCTATCAGCCAGGCTGTGGTTTGTATGTTGGATTGCATGCGGCCAGCAGTAACATCCTGGTTGATCAAGCCCTGATCCACTGGTAGGCCTGATTGAGGACTGAGCCGTGGGGGCGTTGACCCACAGAACAACCTCCAGGTAGTTGTGGGTCATATATTATTATAGTAGTTCCAAAGTTTATTAAGAGATATTATCTAATAGTAATGGTGGTTTCCAAATTTGCACAAACTTTCTATCAGCTGTATACAAGTACAGGTCCGCCATCACAAATCCGGCAATCAGTCATCCAGTTCCATCAGTTATTCGGCACTAATTTCGGCTAGAATAATTTCAAATTTCCAGGATCTCCACACCAACCTGCTGCTACTGTTTGGTGGCGCTACTTGCTGCATAAGTTATTCCAATTTCTTTTTCTCCATTTATTGTTATAACCTGCTTACTTTTAGCCCTAGCCATGGTTCCAATGAATAAAAGAAATGTTTCTCGTTGTGTAAAGCACATATACAGTATATTGTCCATAAAAGATAAAGGTGGCTTTGAAGCCACTGTCGGTTGCCATGAGCTCAGTCTCGTGATGCAGGGGAATATGCTTTATTATTACGCTAATATCAACACTACGGCTTATTTACCTATCACAATTGATCTAATATGACATAATAAACAATATAAATAACATAAAAATATGTTAAATACTCCAGAATGAATAATATTTGGCATAATACCGAGCGGTTCGACGGAGGTATGAAGAGGATATGGAATACAAGTACCATCCTCCTATTCCTGTCTTGGGGGCTTGTATTAGAGAAAACGGAGTGTAGCACAGGGCTAACTGTGATATACACTTGTAATGCACCATAAAATGAAACAAAAAAGCTATTTACTCTACATAGATTATCATACATAGCAGCATATATGTAGAGAACCTAGGATAACCCAAAAAGCCAGACAAAGTGACTTATTTCTAGTACGTACATTGGTACCCCGAATTTCCTACTTTATTTGTTGCAGAAGGCTGTTCGAGTGCCGTTACCGAACGAATTTGTTCCCATAAGGAATAATGTAAATTAGATTAGCTCATTTCAGTCCCCCAAAAATACACTTACAAAAGCACTTACAATAATACACTTACATAATTTTTCTCTGTTGTTTGTTGGGCTATCTTATTGAAACTTGAGCAATGTATGATGGAAAGAGGCTTCTTAACGTGCAACAAAAATGAAAAAATCGGATTTCAAATAACGGAGTTCACTTCTCAGCCATTAGCCGCCCCTTAGCAGTATATTTTTGTATGGTTTTTATGGTTGTATTCTCGTTTTTTTTTTTTTTTTTTGTCTCATTTGATAGAATGGAAGATACTACTATATTACAGAAATAGATATGATTTTGATTGGTTTCATGACAAAAGTACCTTGAAATTGAGCTGAAAGTAGCGAAAATGTTCGATTTTTGCCAATGTTCAATGAACTTTCTTGTATAAGTCAAGTTGGTTAACTTTATTAAGTGTACAGTGGACCCCCGGCTAACGAGCAAAATTCATTCCAGAATCCTGCTCAAGTGCCATTACCGAACGAATTTACTTCCTTAAGAAATAATGTCACGTAGGTTAGTCTATTTCAGACCCCCAAAAATACACTTCCACAAGCACTTACAATATTATACTTACATAATTGTACGATTTCTGGGGTGCTCATTAGGCGGGGGTCCACTGTATTCTAACCTAACCACTCTGTAATCCGGCACACTACAGATCCCATTGATGCCAGATTTGTGATGGCGGACCTGTACAGGAATTTAGTAGCTTAATAGTATAACTATTGAAAATATAATATAAATTTAAAACTTTTAATGTTAATTATGTTCACTATTCTTGACATTAACTCTCAAAAAATACTAGTTAACCTGTGAAAACCACTATACAGTATATAAATACATGTATATATAAGGAAATTTATAGTCATTTGAGTATGTAAAATTAATTTATTTCTTTGTTTTCCAGCTTTGATGATGTTGTACGAAAGCCCAAATAATGCTAATATGTGGCTTAGTGATCCAGATACCCACCCGGTTGTGAGTCAAGTGCTTAGGATTTACCATGCAGAGAAACACAGTCTAAGCCAAAATAGATCTGCTTCCTCTGGTTCTACAGAGTCAGCAACATCCACATCTTCATGGTCTTCATCATCCTCTGAGAATAGCATTTGTCGTACTCCTGGTAGGCCTAGTCTACCAAGTAGAACTAATTCTTACTCTCCAGTAAATTCGCCTTTACTCTCAGTACGCACTGATGGTCAGTCTAACCCTCAGTTGTCAATGCCTACAAGCTTATACTCACAAATCTCCATGCGAACTCTTGGCAGTGTTGGGTTGCCAAGTGATCAGCCATCGTCATATACAAGCTGGCTCTCAAATAGTTCATCACCTCATTCTCTGCCTAGATCTTCACCCAGTTCTTCCCCAATTCCAACACCACGAGTAAATGCATCTCCGAACTCTTCACCAATCCCATCACATCATGTACGATTAAACACAGAGGAGCCAATGTCTCATTCTGGTTCTCCTATCAGAGGGCCATTAGGAATTCGTGGTGCTACAGATATTCCAAATGGAGTTGCTCAAGGATTAACAGAAGGCCAGAGCTCTGTTTATAATATGTCCTTAGATCAATACAATCATACTACATTACCAAGTACTGTTAGCATTGATGTAGAAATGGATGAACCTGGAACAGAGTCACAAGAAATGGAAACATAAATTTACTCTTATGAAATGTATTCTTAACTGTGAAGAATAATGTAAAAAATACATAATACTTATATCAGTTCCTGTATGAATAAATTAAATTTAGAAAAAATTAGTGGGAGAAATCCTGCCCTTGATAATATATATGGTGTCCAGATGAACATAAAATGATTAATAAAGTAAGAATAGATACATGTTGGGTTATTTTAACACTACTTGGAAAATTTTAACCACTGAAAATTTAAAAGTACAGTAGTAAAATAAATAAAAACTAAATACAGCACTACTGTTAAGGCATCATAAACAGATCTAATAACTAAACTGTCCTAATAAGGTGAGAAAAGCTGAACCGAGTGATGAAGGAATGTGATTTACTTAATAATTTTCTGTAACCTGTTGTATTACATGAAAAATTGCTATTCAGATAGTTTAGAGGATTCAGTAATTCAGGGTTACTATTTGAGATATGAGAGATAGTGGCTATCTCTCATATATACCAGTACTGGTGAGAGAGTGGCTATCTCTCATATATTATACCAGTTCTGGTCTTGTTTCTGCCACTTTTTAATCCCTTTTGAATATATATTGTGCAAATATTACCTCATTTTGACTTGGCATTGGTTATACACTATTTCATATACAGTATGACCCCCGTATCTGCAGGTACGGTCCTGATGTTTCAGTTATCCATGGTTAATGGCGGCCTGAAAATATTAAGTGAGGTGTGGAATTCTACTAGAAAATTTTTAATAATGGTCTGATTTCAATTTTATTTTTATTTTGAGTTAAGAAGGTGGTCCAAAGTTTATGTAGTAGAAGTTTCATGAAGTTTGCCTAAAAGTAAGAAGAGAAAAAAATAAAATACGTAATGATTTTTGATATGGCAACACCTTGGTAAAATTTATGCCAAATTGTTAATCTTTATGATATAGTTGATTTTACATGAACAAGGCTAAAGATGAATTTTATATGTAGAAGGAATTGACCAACATAGCGTTATTTTTGTATCACCAAAAATTCTGATTTTTTTTTTGTATTTTAAAATAAATAAAACAAACCGTAAAGGCTATTAAAAAATTCCCTTCGTGGGATTGTAAAACCATGATTCCTTCCTTTTCTCAATCTCTCCCAAGTATAAAACACTGATTTTTTCCACCAATTCTTCTCCTCTTTGCATCCCTTCCTTACTGGTCAATCACCTAACACGTCACAATTCCTACACCATCACCTCACTTCATCTCATCATCATAGGCATTGTATCATCATCATCATCATCATCATCAGTCACAACAACAAAGAACTGTGAAGTCAGTGAGTACCCACAATACGCTAAGATATTTTATAATCGAGTTAGCTGAGCTTGGGCAGGCGGGTATGAAAATATTTGGAAAACGAGTCAAGGTTACCAAAAGAACAGTTCAACAATCTGGCAACATTTTTGGTGTAAATCTCATCTTCGTCCGATGTTTCTAAAAATATAATCATAATATAATAATTATAATAATTTAGTGATAATAATTATTAATGATAATAATTATTATTAATATATTAAAATCACCATTTGGTATGTTACAGGGTGGGAGGAGCTTATCTCACAAGGGAGAGCTGAGGTGCATTAGTGCTTGAGACAGTTCATACACGTTTGATGTGCATCCAGTGAACCCCTCTCCCCCATGGCCATACCCCTCACTGTACACCCAGCAATCTCTGCCCATACCACCTGCCCCTATAAATCCCCCACAGCCTTCACCCATACCATTCCAACCAGCAACCTTCACCCCCCACAATTACCCCACAACCACATGCTTTCACCCATACCATGCTTCTAACTCATTCCTGCTCTAACACCCATATCTCCCCCCCACAGCCACACACCTTCACCCCACACCATCCCAACCAACAACCTACCCCCACACAATCTGCCCATACAATTATCCCATGGCCACGTGCTCATACCTATACCATTATCCCCACAACCACCATTTCCTCATGGCCACATATTCCCTATGACCTCACCTGCACACCTTACCTGACCTTTCACCCTAACATGCTGTCCACATACCTAATCACTAAAGTTACCCGCCATGCTCATTACCACCAGCTGTGTAATTGCCCACCCATCATCCAATCACCACCCACACTAGGCCACTGACAAGCACACGTTTCACCCATACCTTTCCCCACAGCTTCAAGCCCAATCCCCCACAGCTTCTATCCCTCACAGCCCCATGCCCACCTTACCCATCTTTCCACTGCCTACACACCCTAACATGCCATCTACACTCCTAGTCATATAGCCTCCAGCCACCCTAATTAATGCCCACACCAACTGCACACTCACCCACTCAGTCACCCATCATTCACACTGCCACCCACATGGTCACCATCACACCACTTCATTGCTTCCAGCCTCCATCCCTACACCCCTCGAAAACCCAACATCATAGGTATGTATGTAAACGAAAAACGACATATATAAGGTTCGCTGCTATTTGCAGTTTTTGGTACCCGCAGCAGTTCTTGGAACATATCGCCGTGGATATGGGGGTTCTCCTGTATGGTATTTCTAGTGGCAATCCTGAGTTAATGCATCCTTTTTCTCAATATATATTTTTAAAATTATGGAAATTAAGTTAATGTATACTAAAGTAAGGCAGTAATAAATTGTGTCTGGTAACATCCCCCCCAAAATTTGTTGGTTAGTTTTGTTTTAATTTTTTTATTGTTATTGTTACTATCAAACATAACCCAAGATTGATTGATTTCAGGAAGCTGAATGCTAAAATGATTCCAGATCATTTCCTACTTCCTGTTCTTGGAGACTTATTACTCAATATAGGATGTGCAATAGAAAAACTTCTGTATTTACCTTCTGAATATCAAATACATGTGTATGTTTTACAGGTGCCTGAAACATACTAATTGGTATGTTGTGGTATTACTATACTTTGTTCCAAATAACTAGAAACTAACTTATTGCACCAACTCTGGTTATATTTTACCTTTAGCACTCTCCACTACCCTCACCCACTAGCCTCTGCTTCCTTCCACTACCTGCCTTCAGAGACATTTGATGCCATAATTGTGTATGTATCTCGAAGAGAGAGTGCTGGAAATGAGCTTGATAAGCCCTCCTGGGAAAGTTCAAATGGACCCCCTCATCTAAACCAAAATGCACAAGCACACCATATGACTTAACCACACTCCTGCACTAACATCAACATCCCAGCCATGTGATCCCATCCCTGATACTCTTAATGTTTTGCTACCTACACTTGCAGCTAATAACTAAATAAATGAATAAAATTATTTTTTATTTTTTTTATGAGCCATACAAAAACATTACAGTAGTTATGCATTCCAGTTGATTGTGTTTTAGATATTGATCTTATTATAATAACAGATGTAAGTTGATACAACTGTAGGCTCAGAAGAAAGCCATTAATTATGCAGTGCATTTCAGGCAAACTAATAAGGCTTTCAAACTACTAAATTCTAGACCTGGTATATAATGTCACTGAGTATCTACAGCTTGAGTAATCCGTTAGTCGTAAATGACTTGCATTTTATCTAGTGAGGTGGACAAATCAAACGTGAGAATTTAGAGATAGTTAATGGTTATAACCTTTATGTGAGATTTAATAGATGCTTTTTTAACAATATTAGTAAAGAAGTTGGCAGATGGGGAACTTTTGGCATTCTCAGGCAGTGAGTTCCAAATTTTTTGGGCCTTTTATTTGCATGGAGGTTTTGAACAGGTAGATTTGTGCACATGAATGTCATTGGGATACTTGTTCATTTTGATGTGTCTGTGTGTTGTGTCGCAGCTCTCCAGATAGAATTTTAACCTCTGGGTTAATGTTTGAATTGAGTGTCCTGTAGATAAAGCATGCACAGTAGAAAGTTTGAATATTTTTTTGTAGGTTGACTAGATTTAAGATTTTGATTAAGGGAAGGGGGTGTTGCCTGGAATCTGAGTAATTATTCTGAGAGCTAATTTTTGCTGAGTAACAACAGGTAATTAGCTGTTGCTGATCCCCATGCACCGATACCATAGATGAGGTGTGGATAGATGAAAGAGTAATATGAAGTGAGAGAATGTGCTACTGTTTTGGATTTTTTTTTTAGAAATATTCTGGATGTGTGTGTTGAATTTTAGTTTGCTGTCCAAGTGCATTCCCAAGAATTTACCCTCATTCTGCCTATCAATAAATGTATAGTTTAGCTTTATCTCCAGATGAACACTTTTTTTGGTTTGTTTCTAAGTATTAAAAAAAAAGGTCTTATCATTATTGAGTACGAGTTTGCTAGTTGTGATCCAAGTCGATATTTTGGCAAGTTCAGCATTTACTGTGTAGTTGAGTGCTGCCAGAAGCGCATTTGAGATGACAAAAGTTGTGTCATCCACAAACTGAATTAGTATTTTAAGTGTGACCATGGTGTAATAGAGCACAAAATGTGTGATAAAGGAATAACAGGAAAAGTTGGTAGATGGATTTATAACTTCCTGACAAATAGAACACAGAGTACTAGTAAACAGAGTAAAGTCTGAGGCAGCAACTGTGAAAACCTTTGTTCCACAAGGCACAGTACTCTCTTCCATTCTATTCCTCATCCTCATATCAGACATAGACAGAGATGTAAGCCATTGTTCTGTGTCTTCCTTTGCGGATGACACCTGGATTGCCATGACAATGACCTCCATCGAAGACACCACAAGACTCCAAGCGGACATAAACCAAATCTTCAAATGAGCCACTCAAAACAATATGAAGTTCAATGAAGAGAAATTTCAACTATACTCAGATATGGAAGGCTTGAGGAAATTAAAATTGTATCAGGGTATGCGACAAATTCTAACCGTACAATAGAGCGAAAAAGTAATGTGAAGAACCTGGGAGTGATAATGTCAGAGGATCTCACCTTCAAAGACCACAACAATGTATCTACCACATCTGCTAGGAATATGATAGGATGGATAATGAGAACTATCAAAACTAGGGACACCAAGCCCATAATGATTCTCTTCAAATCGCTTGTTCTCTCTAGGCTGGAATACTGCTGTACACTAACTGCCACCTTCAAGGCAGGCGAAATTGCTGACCTGGAGATTGTACTACAAAGAACTTTCACGGCACACATTAAGTACGATAAGGCACCTAAATTACTGGGAACGGTTGAAGGCCCTTAATCTGTATTCCCTGGAATGCAGGTGAGAGAGATACATGATAATATACACTTGGAAAATCCTAGAGGGATTAGTACCAAACGTACACATGAAAATCACTCAATATGAAAGCAAAAGACTGCAGGAAATGCAACATTCCCCCAATGAAAAGCAGGGGTGCCACGAATACACTGAGAAATGACACAATAAGTGTCTGGGACCCAAGACTGTTCAACTGCCTCCCAGCATACATAAGGGGGATTACCAATAGACCCCTGGCTGCCTTCAAGAAGGCACTGGACAGGCACCTAAAGTCAGTACCTCACCAACTGGGTTGTGGTTCGTACAACAGTTTGCGTGCAGCCAGCACTAACAGCCTGGTTGATCAGACCCTGATTCCACCATGAGGCTTGGTCTCAGACTGAGCCACTGGGGCATTGACCCCCGAAACCCTCTCCTGGTAAACTCCAGGTAAGCATTATGAAGGTTGTTGTAGACCATTGACGTAGAAACAAAACCAACCATGCAAATCCCTTATTACTACTACTCCTATGCCTCCATCACCTCACGTCAACTTCACTGACCACTCTAGTCCATAACCTCCACTTTCTTATCTCCGACCTATTACGAGTAAGTAATAATGTCAGTTTTACATTGGAACACAGATGATTCCTGACAAATCCTATGATGTAAGTGCACTTTTTGTAAGCAATGATGTCCAGCATTCCCAAATTTCTGTTCATATTCCATTTCACTATTCTGCAAGCCATGTTTGTTTGTACAAATGGTACACGATCTGCTGTTTGTATTTCTTCCTTTCACATTCATTGTCTTTATCTAATATGTACTCTATAATTGGATTTTTGCCTTTGCTACTCCTTTTATTAGGCAATTTTAACTAACCAGTTGCTCTGGGGAGGGTCACATTAAGACACTTGTGGAAATCGTCTCAAGACGTTTCTATGGCTCTCTTTTACCCATATGTGACATGGCTAAATTTGTAGACTGTCTCTTTGATTGTTGAATGTCCTGGTAGGTCTACATTATCTCCTAAAGGCTACTTATCTTACTCGGCTGAACCTACTTAAAACTGTAGCCCATTTGGGGGAACTTATAGACAAACTCTTTTAAGAGTTATACAACCCTGATTCTGGCCAAGCTATACCATTGTGACATGCCACTGACTGAAGAACATATTTAAATAGTTTGTCCATGGCTTAGGCTTTTCTCCCTTCGTCATGAATTTTATAATTATCGAGGTGCCTGTAGGTACCTCAGGAAAATTGACTGGGAAAACCTGGAGCCACATGGGGGCCCAGAAACGTGGAGGGCTAAGATGATGGAGGTGGTACTGGGAAATCTCATGCATCAACAAGAGAGTCCTCTTGACAATAATTTAAGGTTTTTTTTAAATGATGCTTGTTATTTTAACTGGGTATGATAGTATTTATTTGTATTGAGTGTTTGTTGCTTTTATTGTTTGTTAATTTTTTCCTTGTTTTAATTGTATATTTTTTTTGTGGGTTTGAGTGCTGAGTGACCTACTTGGTCAAAGTGTTCCGTAAATGTCACAACTATAATACAGTGGACCCTTGGTGTTCGTGATGCTCCAAACTCGAACAATTTTGTAAGTGTATTTTTGTAAGCGCTTTTGTAAGTGTATTTTTGGGGGTCTAAAAGGACTAGTCTAATTTACATTATTCCTTATGGGAATAAATTCGTTTGGTAATGGCACTTGAACAGCATTCTGGAACGAAAAAATCACGAACACCGGGGGTCCAATGTATACCCTCTTATATAATGGACTTTTAAAATTATTGGGCAAATCTACTGAGTATATTGTACTTTTAATTCAGTTATTTTCACTGTTTATTGCAATATAACTAAACTGAGGGCACATTACTATACAGTGGACCCTCGGTTTTTGTTCACCTCCAAACTCGAACAACTATGTAAATGTATTTTTGTAAGAGCTTTTGTAAGTGTATTTTTGGGGTTCTGAAACGACTAATCTAATTTACATTTGTCCTTATGGGAACAAATTTGTTCGGTAATGGCACTCAAACAGCATTCTGGAATGAATTTTCAATGAAAACCGAGGGTCCACTGTATTAGGTATACAGAGTACTTTAGTGCATTTTATTGCCATTTTTTAACATTGATATAATGGACACTTGGACAATCCTTCCTATTAGTCCATTATATTGAGGGTTTACTGTACTACTACTGTCCAGGCTAACTTCTCTTAAGAAATCCAGTGCCATTTATTATCAGGGATTACTTTGTATAGGGGCCTTTCGCTTTTCTCCAATTGAAAGTTTTCATACAGAAGGACACATCCCTTTTTTCCTGGATTGATAGTGTCCATTACCTTGTTTATTTTGTTTGCTTGCATGACCTTCACAATCCTTATATGTACAGATGAATTAATTAAATTTTTAACAACATTTGTTGTGAACTTTTTTGTTTTGCTTTCGAACTCTGGCACTATCTCAGTTTGCCCTTCTCTCCCCCCCCATTCCTTTATGTTTACCAATATTTTACTTTTCCCCCTTTCATACCCAAAGGCTGACATATCTGCTACTAAATCTCATTCACTATTTCATGAACACCATGACATTTTTGTGCTATGGTTGTGTACATTAGTGGTTCACTGATCCATGGATAGAGTAGGGTATGCAACTGTCTTTTCAAGAAGAACATTTACTGGCGTTGACCCGTATTTTCACAGCAGTTATATGTCTTAAGCCTTGCTAACATATACAGTGGTACCTCGACTTACGATGGTCCCCAAACTCACCCTTTTATGTAAGTTTATTTTTTTAAATGCTTTTGTAAGTGTAATTTTGGGGGTCTAAAAGGACTAGTCTATTTTACAACATTTCTTAAGGAGATAAATTCGTTTGGTAATGGCACTTGAACAGCATTCTGGAATGAAAAAATATCGTAAGTCGAGGTACCACTGTACATGTACAGTGGACCCCCGAGTTTCGTAAAAACTTCACTCCTGAAGTCTGCTCAAGTGCCATTACCGAACGAATTTACTCCCTTAAGGAAAAATGTCACGTAGGTTAGTCTATTTCAGACCCCCAAAAATACTTTTCTACAAGCACTTACAATATTATACTTACATAAATGTACGATTTCCGGGGTTTACGAAACTCGGGGGTCCACTGTATATAGTATATTACAACCATGTTGCCCTCATCCATTGTGCTTTACAAACTAAACAGAAATAAGACTCACATCCCATTGTGCTTCATATGTAACAGTGTTTATGTTGAATTTCTAGTATTTTGTGTCAGTCTCCCACAAGTGAGTCCCTTTTTTGTACTATTTTATAGTACTGTTCCAGAAACTCCAAAATTGCTGGCAACAGCATTGGTCTGAGTTAAGAAGACAACAAATTGTTTTCTATCAAACTGCATTTGGGCTTCTAGTCATCTTTCCTTTATGGACGAGTGTAGAAAACAGAGCTTGCACGTTTACAAATCAGCCACATGTGACTTGTGCATGGATACCACATGAAAAGATGTCTACAATTTCTGCGAAGACTACCAGGTAGCTCTTAATAGTTAACCACTTACATTAGCAGACTGTTCTGTCTATTAAAAAGTAGTATACAAAATTCACTTTCAACATCTTCAATGCCCTGACACTCACTTTAACTGCCCTCCTACCTGAAAATTTTACCTTTGATGCAGAATTCCTGTACAGTTTTCTTAAAAAGTATCTTACCCTTTTGCACCAACTATGATGCTTATTTTATACCTTCACAAATCCTCAGCTCTACTAATCCCTCCTTTTAAGGGAGGTACATTTTTCTTTGGGTCAAAGAACTGGAGCTATTTTCCCGTTCTTTGGATTAAATCTAATTGCCTTCTATTTCGTGTGACTCCTTTGGGTTTAGCAATCCCACCATGATAAAAAAGATCTACTAACTGCTACCCTTTACACTTAAGTAGTATGCAGATTCCACTCATCCCCTCTTTTAAAATAATCTTTGGTACAGAAATAGCCTTGTCTTATTTACTTTATCAATACCCTACAGTAATTGCTTTTCTTATTCGTGTAGAAACAGGATTCATAGTTCTCATTTTCTTTCATTGTAGCTCAGCTACAAGTAGGTAAATTAACATTTTGAACATTATCATGTTTCATTTCATATTTTACTAGGTGAGTGTTCCATACTGGGATTGCACAGTTGGTGCACAATGTATATACTACAGTACAGCATTATCTTATTCATTATGCTGTTACAACATTCTTCCCTATACAATAGCACTATTTCTGATTTCAAGGGCAACTTGCATCTGTTTCCTAGATGACATTGCAGTATGTATAGAGATGTATCGGATATCCGCATCCGCAGAACATCCGCACAATTTCTTACATCCGCATTTTACTGTAAACAGATATCCGCATATGCATCCGCAGAACATCCGCACAATTTCTTACATCCGCATTTTACTGTAAACAGATATCCGCATCTGCAAAATAAGACATCATACACATCCGCATCTGCGGATATCTAAATTTTCACATCCAATACATCTCTATTGCAGTATCATTCCAGAGGCTATTCCAAAGATAAAAGATTAAAAAAACAAAAAATGCTCCTCAAAATATTTTATCAGAAAATTTTGATTGTGATATGGATTTTGCCCCTTTAGTTTTATCTAAATAGTCTTGTCTTTGTCTCTGTTGATGCTTTCCTTTCCCATTACATTGTTAAATGCTCCAAACTTCAGAACACTCGTGACTTAACCTGATTCTTTTCCCTTCCTCTTCCCTTTCCTCTTTCTTCTCTGTGTTTTCTTTCTTTTGCCTTGTTTATGTGGTTCATTATTATCTTTCTTCCCCCTCTGTGTTCTTGCCCCTACCCTATGTGGGCCACTAGCCCCCTTACAGTGCTCCTCTTTCTTGGTATTTGACTGACTCTACTACTACTACTACCACTATTACTCCTCCACCACTTTGTCTTGTTCCCGCCCCTGTCGGCTGCCTATATAAACCCTCTCCTTCCCTTCTTTTTGTTAGCGTGACTTTGTAAATGGTCCAAGTCGGACCGAAACGTCGTCGTAAGCTCCTCTCTGCTATATGCGGGTTTTTTGTGTATTGTTCCAGTCACGGTATTGTGCCTTTTTTTGTTACTAAATAGGGGACTAAAGGTCAATTTCAGTTTTCTGGAGTTTTTGTAATCTGAGATTGAGAACTGTTCTACTGTATTAGGGAGCAAGGGGCTAGCAATCCCTTCTCCTGTATACATTACTTAATTTAAAAAGAGAAACTTTCGTTTTTCTTTTTGGGTCAGCCTGCCTTGGTGGGATACGGCTGGTTTGATAAAAAAAAAATCCATACAGTACTATACTTTTATAATTAAATGTTAAAATCTAATGAAATGTGATTAAATATATAAGATAAATTTGGTCAGGACAGTTTACCTGTGGCTTATCTATTTCTAGCTTTGTGTATTTTTCATCTTTAAACTTTTAAATGGCAATCTCTTAATGGAAATGTGTATAAAGAAAACCAGTAAGATTTATAAAAAAAAAATTGGAAAGATCAAAGCACATTAAATATTAAGATATTTACTGGTACTGTTTTAAATCCTGCATTAACTTTACAGTAGTGTACTTATGTCAGTTATCTACTTGTAAACTAAGCAGTCATTTTCTGGTAAACTACTGTTTTTTCCTTCAGTGTGTAACTAAATTATCATAAGGAATACTGGATCTCATTGACTACTTAGTACAGTGGAACCCCGGATTTCATCTGCACCGAATATTGTAAGTTTAGGATTTAGACCACTTTTCTGGGTGAAATTTTGCTCCGGATTTTGTACCTCCACCCGGAAATCATTTGTATCAGACACGTCTGCCCGCCCGGGACGCCACCACTCATGCGTACGTGTCTCAGTCTGGCTCTGTCACTGGTTGAGTGAGCATTACTTCTCGCGTTCATCCGAAACATTTCGTAATAATCCATTGTTTTTTTGTGCTTGTTTATTGAGTGCGACTGCGAAATAAGCCACCATGGGCCCAAAGAAAGTTCCTAGTGCCAACCCTTTGGTAAAGAAGGTGAGAAACATGATAGGGAAGAAGGTGCCTTCTTCAGTGATTAAGGACATTTGTGCAAAGTGGAATGAGGTGCATACTTTTGTGGAAAAATATCAATCACCCTGACCAAACTGATACAAGCCGTATCTGCAACATGTTCAGTGACAATACCTTGTCCCATTTTAGGCAAATCTGAGACGCCAGAAACAGAGCTCTCTGGACAGATTTTTAGTGCGGCGGGTCCATTGCCAGTAAAAGACAAAGAAGGGAAGTAACCCCGGATAGGGCTTTGATACCTGAAGTCCTTATGGAGGGGGATTTCCCTTCCAAACAATAACCTCTGCTCCTCCTCCCTTTCCCCTCCTTGCCATCCATACCCCAACAAGAGTCTTCAGTAAAGGTAAATGTGATGTTGAATGTTCATTTATCCATTTCATTAGTCATTTATATTTCTTTCTCATTGTTTTCTGTATGTAAAACTATAGTTATTCTTTAAAAAATGTATTTTTTGTTAATATTTTTGGGTGTCTGGAACGGCTTAATTGTATTACATTATTTCTTATGGGAAATATTACTTCGGTTTTCATCCTTTTCAGATTTAGACCTACCTTCTGGAACGGATTAAGGATGAAATCCGGGGTTCCACTGTATTTAATATAGGATATGTCAGTGAAGGTATGTGTTGAAATACTTGTGTTTTCTGCAACTATTAAGTGTCCTGGGATGAAGTTCCAAGACCAGGCAATTGATTTTTTTCAATTTTGTGGTGCAGATATTAAAGTAGTGAAAATTAAAGAATGGAGAGGCTCAGACATGAGACAAGAACAAAAAAGTTAATCATATAATACTAAAATGGAACTTTTAAACACTGTATGTGTCCCACCGAGGCAGGGTGACCCAAAAAAGAAACTCACTATCATTCATTCCATCACTATCTTTGCAGAGGTATGGCAGTACTGTAGTTAAGATGACCCTCCAAACTGCAAATATCCCCACCCCTTCTTCAGAGAGTAGGCACTGTACTTACCACCTTCAGCTAACCAGTTTCCCTGAATCCCAAAATGTTACCCTTCTCACACTCCCACAGCTCAAGTCACAAAAGAATTTGTCTCCATTCACTCCTAACATGCTCACACATGCCTGCTGGATGTTCAAGGCCTTTGCACACAAAACCTTTACCCTCTCCCTCCCTCCACTAGTAGTACTTAAATGTATAGACAATACAATCTTTGTGTTGTTTACTTCTTTGATGCTTCACATCAATATTGTTTTTTAGTGATGCCTTGCTTACCAACAGTTTCTCTTAAAACTTTTTGTGCTGTAAGTTTGTAGGTGTGAGGTGCTGTTAACTTATAAAAATTATTGTAATGTAAAATATTTAAGATTTTTTCATAAGTGTGTGTGTGTGTGTGTATCTTTCAGTGTTAATGATGTATATAGTGTGTAAAGTTTCATGGGCACAAAAGTGCAGGTTTTTAAGTATTTATTATTTTGCATTCAGAAAATAAGAATTAAACCCCAATGGGGGATACAGTAGTTTCAGAGTACTGTAATTTTAATGAAATGTTTGAAGTTTAAAGTATACCGTCAAGTTTTAAAGTGTTATCAGATTGAATTTTGTAAAGTACATTATGTATTATTATTATTACATTCATGGAGAAGTGCTAAACCCACAGGAGTCATACAGTGCCTAGGGAAATGGGAGGTAATCACATTCAAGCTAAGAAAGGGTTAGGTCCAATTCCTTGGATCAAAAGCCCCTTACTAGCATCAAGGAACTTTCCTTGAAGGGTAATTATATTGTGTAGGATTGCACTGTAGGCCTTCTGTCATAACTAGCTGATAGCAAGTTTTTTTTCCCCAAGTTTCAAGGCAAGTTTTTCCAAGGTTTCAAGCATTATCATTTTACAAATTTTATTGCAGTAATAAAAAAGAATTTTGAAATATAATTAATTTTATTTGTGTGTAATTTCCATTTTCAATTATGTCTGTATTACAAATTGTGGATATATTTCAACATTACTAATGATGTACAATGGTTTTAATATTTTGCTTACATTTATTTTAATTTATAGATAACTTTCATTCTTCACCATGTCATATACAGTAGAACTCCTGTACCAACTGATTTGGTATCTGCGGTTTCAGTTATCCACAGTTTACTGTGGCTTAAAAATACCTCTTAATTTTGCATAATAATGGCCCCAGTTCTTCAAAGCCTAAGAGAAGCTGTGAAGTGCTTCCCATCAGTGAAAAAGTGATAATTCTCCACTTATTGTACATAATTTATGAATTAAATTTTATAATAGGTATGTATAGGACTTACATATAGGGTTTGCTACTATCCATGATTTCGGTATCCACAGCAGGTCTTTGGAACGTATCCCCCGCAGATACAGGGGTCCTACTGTATTTATGGTAATTCTATATTTTCCTATTCATTGTAATACATACTTTTAGGATAATGAAATGTCACAAGTGAAGTTGTCTTTATAGAACATAATTAGTATTAACCATGAGGGCCAAAAAATTGCACTGTTGCATTTTTAGATTTTAGAGAAATATTTCTGTAAAATTTACATTTTTACTTTACTGAATGGATTACCATTAACATACGAGGCATTGCAATGCAGAAAAGAATAAGTGCTACCGCAGCCAAAATCAGGGTAGCGAACAAATCTATTTATTATTGTTTTGTCTTTCTGGGAATGTGTAAATATGGTGTTATTCATGTATAAGTTAGGCTCAGAACTTCATAACAAAGCTCTGATTTCTTCATGACTATGTTTTTTCTCCGCTGTTTAAATTTGGCACTTATTCTTTTCCGCAGTGCAACGCCTCCCTGTCCTGATGGCTTGAAGTATAGCATTGACAAATTCTAAATCACCATGGAACCATAAGTACTTTATGGATGCAGACTTTGCTATTTACTCAAACTCATTAAAGATGACCTAAAACACAAAGTCTTGGCCTTTATGGCTTGTTTCGAAATACGTAACAACAAATATAATACATATTTATTTTGCAATATAAATGGAACACCCTTATTCTGAACACACACTGTGGGCAACCACCTTTGGGTGGTGGAAAACTAAAGCCTACATAAGATACCCTGGGCTGCATTAGCATGGAAGTTCATGTTCTAGTGAGGTTGTGGTTACTGAGAATGGATTAAAGCTGCTTCCATTTACTGTACAAAACATCTGGGGGACAGGGACGGGGGGCCTCAACTCCAAGAGAAAGTCCGATTTTGGTGCCTATTAGTTAAAATAATACCATCACATGGACACTAATAATGTTATAAAGCAATTTTTAATAATTAAACACAAAAGTAAACTTTGAAGAGATACTCAGTTCCTAGCATTATGTATGTAGGATAGGAGCTCGCACAAGAAGAACCTGCAAAACAAAATTTAAGAATTTTCTGCAAGGAATAATGCAAAAAAAGGAAGGTACTGTATTTATTTTTCTTGGTGATAATTACACAATACTAAATTACATATTTAGTTTTCAGCCTACTGACTCCATGAGCATAATTAAGGCCCCATTTCACATGCACACCACCAATTGTGAATAATCCTTAAACCATGGAATAAAACAAAATTAACTGGTGTTTTTGAAAATTAATTTCATATAATGTGAAGAGCGTTTTGGAAATATATTTACATTCCAGAGATAATAACTTTTGTTGGGGTGTTGGGGAGAGGTTTGCAATTAAGAGGCAGAATCTAATACAAAATGAGAGTTGTCACAGTTGCGTTTTGCTGATGACACTGTTTTGGGGAGATTCTGAAGAGAAGCTGCAAAGGTTGGTGGATGAATTTGGGAGGGTATGTAAAAGAAGGAAATTAAAAGTGAACATAGAAAAAGAGCAAGGTGTTGAGATTAATAAATGATTTAGGTAATGAAAGATTGAATATCAGATTGGAAGGAGGGAGTATGGAAGAAGTGAATGTGATCAAATATTTGGAAATGGACTTGTTAGCAGATGGGTCTACGAAAGACAAGGTGAACCACAGAAGTGATGAGGAAAAAAAGTAGATGGTGCACTGAGGCACCAGTGGAGATGAAGAATGTTATCCATGGAGGCAAAATGGGGAATGAATGAGAGTATAGTGGTACCTACATTCTTATATAGGTGTGAAGCATGGGTTGTGAATGTTGCAGCGAGGAGGAGGCTGGAAGCAGTGGAGGTGTCATGTTTGAGGGCAATGTGTAGTGTAAATATGCTGAGAATTTGTAGCTTGAGGATTAGGAAGAGGTGCAGAGGTTAGTAAAAGTATTATCTAGAGGGCTGAGGAGGCATTGTTGAGGTGGTTTGGACATTTAGAGAGCATGGAGCAATATAGAATGACTTGGAAGATGTATAAATCTGTAGTGGAGGGGAAGTTGAGGTAGGGGTCACCCTAGGAAAGGTAGGAAGGGGTTAAGGAAGTTTTGCGTGTGAGGGGATTTTACATCCAGCAGGCGTGTGTGAGCATGTTAGATAAAAGTGGGGGCTAATAGTTTTTGGGACTTGATGAGCTGTTGGAGTGTGAGCAAGGTAACATTTGTGAAGGGATTCAGGGAAATCAATTGGCCAAACCTGAGTCCTAGAAGTGGGAAGTACAGTGCCTGCACTCTGGAGGAGGGGTGGGGATATTTGCAATTTGGAAGGGCATTTGTTATAGTATTGATGTGCCTCTGGCAAGACAGTGATAGAGTGAATGATGGTGAAGTGTTTCAAGAAAATTATAAAGACTAAAACTGGTACTAGCTAATAAGGGGACACTAGGTAACAAAAGTGAGTGAGGGAATAGAGAATATATGGTAGGTAAACAGCAATGTATCAGATATGATGGAAAATGTTGAGGGAGGAAAGGAATCAGAGATAATGGGAGGAGGAAGGGAAGGAATTGGAGGAAGTGGGAGGAGAGAGGGAAAAAAGGGAGAGAGCAGGGCACATCTCAGCTGAGTACATGTGTATAATTTCATTGTAAAAAAGAATGATATTAGATACAATAGATTATTGTCCCAAAAGGTATCTCAGATTTATAACATGAGTGTCTATGGGAATATAAATTTTGTCAATTTAAAATTTACTTAATACCCTTGTCAGTTTAGTGCTTTGTTTGATTACAATAATAAAAATTTACTTAATGAATTATTTCTATGGAAAGTATCCTGGTCATTAAATAGAGGCTTACTGTATATGGGATAATTTGGTTTCACAAATATCATACACACCTTTGTAGATGTGATGAAGTAGGCCTCGGCATTGTCATTATCCAGAGAAAAAGGAAGAAACACATCAAGGAGGTTCTTGGGACTCTCAACCACTAGACGATCTTCGCCAATATCCACACTGACAGTTTTACCAGTTACCTATGGGAAATGTACTTTTATTATTACTACTATTATTATTACATTCATTTGTGAAATGCTAAACTCATAGGGATTAACACCTTGGGAATGGGAGATCATTGATTTTGATCAAAGTAAAAGGTAGCTCCAATTCCCTGAGTCAAGGACCCTTCACTAGTATCAGTGCATCTCCCATGAATGGTAACATATTTTTATAATGCAGTAACACTTAAAACAGTTTTTTACATCATACACAGTTCTTTATAAAAAAATTGTTAGACTTGGCTAGGCAATGAGTGGTGTGAATAAATTATTACGCAGAGAATACATACTCTGGAGATTAGAAGGTGTGGGTTACTAAAAGTATTTATTATTCACAGTGCTGACAAGGGGTTTGGGTTTAGCACTTAGTTTTGATTAGTATAATAATGACAAGGGGTTATTGAAGCAATTTGGACATTGAAAGGATGGAGAAAAGGTTGGAGGAGAAAAAGGAGGTTTTTGTAAACGAGAGGATGGGATGGGAGTGGAGGCAAATGGTTTCTTATGAGTTGACGTGCTATTGGAATGTGAGCAAGGTAACATTTATGAAGGGCTTCAGGGAAACTGCAGTTTGGAGGGGCATCTAAGATGTAATGTTGGTGTGCCTCTGGCAAGACAACAATGGTGAAAGTGTTTCTTCATTTTTGGGTCACTAACTCAGTGCCTTAAAATACAAATACATACAGTGGTACCCCAAGTTTCGTACAGCTCCCAACTCGAACAATTATGTAAGTGTATTATTGTAAGTGCTTTGTAAGTGTATTTTTGGGGGTCTGAAACTGATTAATCTAATTTACATAATTTCTTATGGGAACAAGTTCGTTCGGTAACAGCACTCGAACAGCCTTCTGGAACGAATTATGGCCGAAACTCTGGGTACCACTGTAGCTCCCTATTATAGACCCATTGAAGTCAAGAGCAGCCTATTACAACATAAGTTCTGTCATAGCCAAGAGACATATAAATAATTATTGCTGATTCAGTGAGGCAAACTCAAAATGGTTGGTTTTACATATGTCTCCTGTTGGCTGCATTTTGACGGAGACTAATGTAAAAATACAATGTCAAGGCTTAACATTTTTTGCGTTTTGTGGCAGGAGATACATACTTTATTTTGTTAATGAAATCTTGTCAATGAATAGTATGTGTATAAGAAAATTTATCCAAAATGGGGAAGAGTAAACTGCTAAACCATTTAGCTAGTTTGTAGGAGAATGATCTCTACTTGGCATGGTGAGTCTTGAGGGAATCATTTTCCTTGTGAGTTCTTTTATACCATAAAAAATAAGGTATGCATGGGTTGGCAACCTTGAGTTTTTCTAGAATTTGGACCTTGGAGTATTTTTTTTTTTTTTTCAACAAGTCGGCCGTCTCCCACCGAGGCAGGGTGACCCAAAAAGAAAGAAAAAATCCCCAAAAAGAAAATACTTTCATCATCATTCAACACTTTCACCACACTCATACATAATCACTGTCTTTGCAGAGGAGCTCAGATACGACAGCTGAGAAAAGTCCCTCCCAGCTGTCACTATCTCAGACCCCTCCTTTAAAGTGCAGGCATTGTTCTTCCCATTTCCTTGGAGTATTACTTGTTGAAATATGCACTCAATGTTAGGTAAGGATTTTTATTATGTTCATGTCATTAAGTACAGCATATGCTTTCAAAAGGTAATCACTTTTGTTAAGAATTACTATTTTATCCCCTTTGCCACATTTGCTTGTAAATATGGCAAAATACATTAACTGTCAGTGTATGCAAGTGCTGCTTACCATACTGGGTAAATTTACTTCTGCTATTAAGTTTTCCCCACCATTCTTTCCTGGAATTTTTCTCATCAGAAAAGTAGGCTTGGGTTTTTCTGCTTTCTCATGGTTTGATGCTATGGTCTTTGTTGAAAGTTCTGTAATAAGTGGCTTGCTGGTTGAATTAGCTGCAAGAGAAATATTTGAGGAAGAGCATGGTAAATCCTCTGGCTTCCAGTGTCTTGCTCCACTTAGTTCTTGCACTAGAGGAATGGTGGTACGAACAGTCTGCTCCCTCATACTCCCATGGTACTTTTTATTTTTCAACACAGTCCATCCTGCAAGTTAATACTGAATTAGTTATTGATGTCTATCCATGACACCTTGCTCTCTCTGGAGATTTCTCTAATGTGAATCCTTCTCCAAACATTCAAATATTAAAGGATATTTCAAGGAACATTTGAAATAAATGCTAAGGATTTCAGCTTGCTAGTTTGGCTATCACACAAGTAGTTATTTACTTAAACAGAGAGATGAGAATGTGTGAAAAGAACAAGGAATATCTAGACTTATACATGCTTGCTGGATGCTTAAACCCTTACTACTTAAAAACTCCTTCAGACCCTCATTTCCAATCCTTCAAAGGACATCCCTGAGACCTTTCATTAACCCCAGATTGATGCACCCTCTTGATAAACTTATCCAACTCTTCCCTTACTAAATGACCAGAATTATTATTACAATATTACTGTATTTATAACAGCCTGGATATATGGAGCAGGTGATGGATGATTGGATAGCAAAGGAAATTCACAAGAGTCAAGTACCTGTACAAAGTGCTGGGCAGGTGATCAATATCCTCTAAAAGCAAAGTAAAGGTTATATAAGGGAAAATTCCCATGAGGACACAAGTAAAATAGAACATGACAGAACACTACAGTATACAGTATTTAGAACAACAAAGGACCCCAATGGAAATAAGTCACTCTGTCTGACTTTTTTGGGTTATCCTAGGTTCTCTACACATATGCTGCTATGTATGATAATGTATGTAAATGTATTTGTGTATACCTGAATAAACTTACTTACTTAACAGGGTACCAAGGGTACCAGTATTGAGAGTAGGTCATGACTAACTTTACAGGATATTTTTCCTCTAAACCTTCAAAGTAATAATTATGAGAAAATCTTGAAAAGTGAAATGACAGATAGCCTGAAGAAAAAAACTATGGATTAATGATGATAAAATATGCTACACATTTTTCTATCTAATCATACTGTACTTACCATTTTTGTCTAACTTTACAGAATATTTTTCCTCTAAACCCTCCAAAGTTACAATTATGAAGAAATTTTGAAAGAGTGGATTGTCAGACATCTTGAGAAAAAACTGTGGATTAATGATGACGTCGTATGCCACACATTCTTCACCAGCTGAAATGATTTAAGAATTCAATTTAAGCAGAACTGTGCAGTTAATACTATATAACATACTGGTATATAAAATATAAGTAATTAGTTGCATTAATGATATGTATTATAATTCATAATGTGTGCAATAGTAGAGGGAAAACTGTGCCAAGAGAAATCATTGACTAACTTACTAAGATCTCAGATTATGAAGCATTAAACACAGTATGACAAGGATTAACAAGACAGACTACAGCGTAGAAAAAGACTATGAAAGTGAAAGATTAAGTGGAGAAACAGATTCATGCATTTTATTTTGCAATGGAAATAAATACAATACTCTACAATATGTAGTTTTTTGCTCACAATCTTCAGTGTCTTCAATTTCCTCATTTGTCAGCTGTTTGTCATGTTATGTGAGCAGTTCCTCTACTTCCTGTTGGAGAACTGCTAAAGATATTCACTACTTATTTCGACAACTTCCAACAGGCATTGATAGTGAACTCTTGCCCACAACACTTACAGTGGTCCCTCGGTTTTCGCCGAAAATTCGTTCCAGAATGCTGCTCAAGTGCCATTACCGAACGAATTTACTTCCTTAAGAAATAATGTCACATAGGTTAGTCTATTTCAGACCCCCAAAAATACACTTGCAACAGCACTTACGAAAATTTTTTTTTTTTTATTAACACATCGGCCGATTCCCACCAAGGCAGGGTGGCCCGAAAAAGAAAAACTTTCATCATCATTCACTCCATCACTGTCTTGCCAGAGGGGTGCTTTACACTACAGTTATAAAACTGCAATAATAACACTCCTCCTTCAGAGTGCCGGCACTGTACTTCCCATCTCCAGAACTCAAGTCCGGCCTGCTGGTTTCCCTGAATCCCTTCATAAATGTTACTTTGCTCACACTCCAACAGCACGTCAAGTATTAAAACCATATGCCTCCATTCACTCCTATCAAATACGCTCACACATGCTTGCTGGAAGTCCAAGCCCTCGCACACAAAACTTCCTTTACCCCTCCCTCCAACCTTTCCTAGGCCGACCCCTACCCCGCCTTCCCTCCACTACAGATTTATACACTCTCGAAGTCACTCTGTCTCGTTCCATTCTCTCTACATGTCCAAACCACCTCAACAACCCCTCCTCAGCTCTCTGGACAATCGTTTGGTAATCCCGCACCTCCTCCTAATTTCCAAACTCCGAATTCTCTGCATTATATTCACACCACACATTGACCTCAGACATGACATTTCCACTGCCTCCAGCCTTCTCCTCGTTGCAACATTCATCACCCATGCTTCACACCCATATAAGAGCGTTGGTATAACTATACTCTCATACATTCCCTCTTTACTTCCATGGACAAGGTTCTTTGTCTCCACAGACTCCGAAGTGCTCCACTCACCCTTTTCCCCTCATCAATTCTATGATTCACCTCATCCTTCATAGACCCATCCGCCGACATGTCCACTCCCAAATATCTGAATACATTCACCTCCTCCATACTCTCTCCCTCCAATCTGATATCCAATCTTTCGTCACCTATTCTTTTTGTTATCCTCATCACCTTACTCTTTCCTATACATGTATTCACTTTCAATTTTCTTCTTTTACACACCCTACCAAATTCATCCACCAACCTCTGCAACTTCTCTTCAGAATCTCCCAAAGCACAGTGTCATCAGCAAAAGCAACTGTGACAACTCCCACTTTGTATTTGCTTCTTTATCTTTTAGCCCAACACCTCTTGCCAAGACCCCCGCATTCACTTCTCTTACAACCCCATCTATAAATATATTGAACAACCACGGTGACATCACACATCCTTGTCTAAGGCCCACTTTTACTGGGAAATAGTCCCCTTCCCTCCTACACACTCTAACCTGAGCCTCACTATCCTCATAAAAACTCTTTACTGCTTTCAGTAACCTTCCTCCTATTCCATACACCTGCAACATCTGCCACATTGCCCCCCTATCTACCCTATCATACGCCTTTTCCAAATCCATAAATGCCACAAAAACATCTTTACCCTTATCCAAATACTGTTCACCTATATGTTTCACTGTAAACACTTGGTCTACACACCCCCTACCTTTCCTAAAGCCCCTTGTTCATCTGCTATCCTACTTTCTGTCTTACTCTTAATTCTTTCAATAATAACTCTACCATACACTTTACCAGGTACACTCAACAGACTTATTCCCCTATAATTTTTGCACTCTCTTTTGTCCCCTTTGCCTTTATACAAAGGAACAATACACGCTCTCTGCCAATCCCTAGGTACCTTACCCTCTTCCATACATTTATTAAATAATAGCACCAACCACTCCAAAACTATATCCCCACCTGCTTTTAACATTTCTATCTTTATCCCATCAATCCCAGCTGCCTTACCCCCTTTCATTCTACCCACTGCCTCACGAACTTCCCCTACACTCACAACTGGCTCTTCCACACTCCTACAAGATGTTATTCCTCCTTGCCCTACACACGAAATCACAGCTTCCCTGTCTTCATCAACATTTAACAACTCCTCAAAATATTCTCTCCATCTTCCCGATACCTCTAACTCTCCATTTAATAACTCTCCTCTCCTATTTTTAATTGTCAAATCCATTTGTTCTCTAGGCTTCCTCAACTTATTAATCTCATTCCAAAACTTACGAAAATACACTTACATAAATGTTCGAGTTTGGAGATGCACGAAAACCGAGGGACCACTGTACTTCCTTGATGTTTTTAGCATGTGCAATATTATATTTTCAATCATACTCAAAATATTGCAAAAAAGTGCACGCTGTGTAATATTGAATTTTTTTAAAGGCAGCAATCATGCCTTCTGTTTAAGGCCTGCAGTATGGAAGTTGTCTGGGGAACAGGAACACATAAAAGACCTCGGAGTAATTATGTCAAAGAACACAATAAGGCAAATGTTATGACACCCAGGAAGCTGACAGGGTGAATAATAAGAACTTTTAAAACACGAGAAAATAGTGCCAATGGTGACTATTGAAACTGCCCTGTTCAGGGCAGAGCAGATAGAATTGGCAGAATAGAATAAGCCGATAAGCTAAAGAATTACGAAAATGTCAAATCCAAATATTTACAGAACGAGGAGATACATGATAGTGTATAAGTGGAAAGTACGGCCTCAAATCTGCTGCTGCCATAAATATGAGAGATGGAGAGTGACACAGTGAAAACGAAAGAGAACATTGTATCAACATCCGTGCCCGACTATCAATCTAAGAATATTATTATGTCATAACCAGTGCTAAACCAAGGTCAACGACTGCAGAGATATCAGCTCTGTAGCATTGTCAGGTTCATGTCCGACATATTGCTGACTGCCACTTATCAACGAGCACGAATACAACGACGTCGCCTGGCCTTACCTTCTTGCAGATGGACCTCCTTCTGACTTTGTTGACTTTGACAAACGATTTCTCACAAACTCCTGAAGAACACTAACTGCCCAGTCCTGACCTACCTGTACCTTCATCCCGCACTATCCACCGTCATGCTGCAACCATACACTGAATCATCCATTCCTCTACAACCCACTTCTGCACCCTTTACAAACCTCAGCTGTATAACCAAGTGGTTTAGCGCTTCTATTTGATTATAATATAATCCAGAAGATATCAGAAACTGATGGGACATGTGCAGAAGTCTTCAAGAGGAAACTGGACAAATATTTTCATTAGTGCCAGATCAACCATGCTGTGATGGATTTGTGGGCTAGCGAGCCACCAGCAGCATCAGCCTAGCTGACCAGGCAAGCACCTGGCAAACCAGGCCCAAAGCCTGGCACCAGGAGTAGAAAAACTCGAAAATCATCAAAGGTAGTATGTACTTGTATTTCAACAAGTCCCCATAGTATTTTAGAACAATTCTGGATGTAATGCAGTAATACTATAATTTAGCACCATTTTTATCCCCTTTCTTAACATACTATAAATTATCTTACATTTCGACTTTTCATTGTGAGGTTCGCCAATAGACATAGGCACGCGGAAGTCCGATGCTGCTTCTGATTCGAGGATAGCAATTAGTTCATCATCAGTAATGTCTTCAGGGGCACTGATGGCATCTGAGGTGCAAATGTTGATAAACACCTTTTTCTTCTCGTTATCATGGGTCTTCACACAGCAACCTGTAACAAAGGATTATGCTTTCACAGTATTCTCATGGAAAGGTCAAACAATCTAATGAATTTAAAGTAATTCTTGCATTACTGAACATTAATTAATAAAACTTATAATTGCTGTTACTGATTTGTATTGGTTCTACGCTGTATAACCCCTGTGGTTTAGGCTTTTATTTGATTATAATAATAATGTATTGGTTCTATAAATTCCCTCAATGCCCACTTGTTCGTCTTCAAATTTCAGAATATATGGATACAAGTAATACAATACTGAAAATATGTTATTTTATTTCTGCACAATACTGTATAACTATATAAAACAATATATGAATTTACAATTTATAAACGCCCCAAGATACAAACATATGCACCTAGAAACGGGGCACGGTGATGTGGGACTGTAATTATAACATTTACTTAAGAAAGCTCCTGAAAGGAGGTTCCTTGATGTGAAAGGCTCTTGGTCCAAGGAGCTGGTTCTCTTCTTCCCTTTCCTAGATCGACCCAAATTGCTGTAAACCACTACTACTACTAATAATAATAAAAGTGAAACTGTATCTGCCTCTTCGACTACTGCATCAACCTATCCAGACCTTCCTCTAGCGCTCGCTCCTCATCAGAATTAAGGATGGAGGTGTTGGAGGGCGAGGGAAGTATTTTATAAATGGAGTAGTGATGGGGGTGTTGTAGGGGTAAAGGAGTGTCTGCTGGATGGGGAAGTAGTAAAAGAGGGAGGAGTAATGGAGGGGAAAGGAGTGTCAGACGGAAAAGGGAGTATCCCATATCTCGGTTGGTAACACACTGAGTGTCCGTGGTTCGATCCCCGGTACGGGTGGAAACATTGGGCGTGTTTCCTAAGACACCTGCTGTCCCTGCTCACCTAGCAGCAAAGTAGGTACCTGAGTGTTAGTCGACCGGTGTGGGTGGCATCCTAGGGACAAAATTAACCTAAGTTGCCCGAAATGTTCAGCATAACCAGGGGCTTTCTATACAGTATGTCGTTGATGTCAGTTATGTCGGTACAAGTTGTATCGTGTACTTGCAGAAATAAAGATTATTATGTTACTGGAAGGGAAAGAAGTGTTGAAGGAGGATGGGACAGGACCGGGAGTAGAAACCCAGATCGCTGACTCATGCTACCTTGCGTATGTAAACAGGAAGAACACGCGGGACGCTCGCCCCCACACTACACTCACACACTACATTTTATAATTACATTTTCCAAACATGTTTATGACAAATAAATATGTTTATTTAGTTTTAAAACATCAATACACGTTTTTTTTTTTTACATGTAAAGAGTATATCCTACTGCACCTTACACATAATCGACAAAGTTGATTACCTTATCATTATCAAATTTTTATGTACCATACAGGTCACTGTATATCTGGTTATTTAGTTTACTTTAATCCCTGTATTAGGGATACATGGAGCCTTAATGACACGGTGTGAAATCAATAAGGTTTAAACACGATACACCAACAAACCAATCAACATGACATGACTTTCCATGTCAAACTCCACTAAGGAGGATGGGCTTCAAAAATTCCGTTACGCAGGATGGTTTTCCTGTCACTCACCAGGCTGGTTGGTTTTCCGGTCGTACTCTATTATGAAGAATGGGCGTCCTGCACCGTCTGCTATGCCTCTTGTGTTCACAAGTAGTAATTTCGGAGTGCAGATTTGGAGCCACTCCCTCCACCTAGAAGATACTGGAGGGAGTGGTCCCAATTCTGCACACCGAAATTACTACTTCTGAACACAAGAGGCTTAACAGAGGTGCAAAATATCTCTAACGAAAAGTAGGGAAGCGATGAGTACAGAAAGAGAACTCAATAAGTGTTAAGGAACACGACTCTTCAACACCCCTCCCTTCTTGCACAAGGCAGATTACAAACAAATACCTAGCTGTCTTCAAGGGGAAATTCGACAGATCCCTCAAAACAGTTCCTGATCAGCCGAGTTAGAGTACATACATTGGCCTGAGGACAGGGGGCACTAACGGTTTGATCGATCAGGCTAGCAAACAGGAGGCCTGGTCTAGGCCCGGGCTGAGAGAGCGGTGACCTGCGGAAACGACTCCAGGTAAACTCCATTGAAAGTTATATGAAGCTCAAGGTCTCACGCATCTGTGTTTCGTCGGAGCTCGATTTTCCGCATTTCCCCCTTATACTGTATATACCAAGCTCCTGATGAAGTGTGGATGTGTGAAAGGCCTTCAGCTTCATATAACTCTTCCCTGATACATACATACATCTATATATATGCAAAACAACACCTGTGGAAACATAGTGGACTACCAAGCGCTTTCGTGATTTCTCACATTGTCAGTAGTGTGGTAGCAATCTTACCAACCGTTAGTGAGTCACAAGCCTTTCACGTGATCACTGCCGTTACTAGTCTTCCTGCTGACGAAGCCGTGTCAAGGGTCATTCTTTGAATGCCATGAGCGTCCTAGCATCTTATTGCATCCACATATATGAGTAAACAGAAGAATGGACGGGGACTCGAACCACGGTTTATGCGGATAAGATCATTTTACAACCATTATTTGTGTGATGTGGTTGTATCAGTGGGTCACCAATTGTGATCCTACAGTTTCATCCCAATTATGGAGTATGCAACACCAGTATGAAACCCACACCTGGTCAATCATGTTAAGAAATTGGAGAAAGTGCAGAGGTCTGCAACAAGACTAGCCCCGGAGCTAAGAGGTATGTCTTATTAGGAGAGGTTAAGGAAACTCAGCCTGGTGACACTGGAGAACAGAAGGACTAGGGGTGATATGATAACGTACAAAACACTGAGAGGAATTAACAGGGTGAATAGGGACAGACTGGGAGATGGGAATCAGGAACACGAGGGCACAGTTAAAAACTCAAATGAGTCGCAGGGACGGTAGGAAATATTTCTTCAGCCTTATAGTCAGGAAGTGGAACGACCTGGAGAGTGAAGTGGTAGAGGCAGGATCCACACACAGCTTTAAGAAGAGGTACGATAAGGCTCTCGAAGTCAGGAGTGTGGATCTAGTAGCGACCAGCAAAGAGGCGGGGCCAGGAGCTGTAACTCAGCCCCTTCAACATGTGAATCCATTTAGCGAGTGAGCGCGCACGCTCACACACACAAGGCCAGGAGCTGTGAATCGATCCCCTGCAACAACATATATGTGAGTACATCGCTCTTCAAGTCACTTTTGTGGGACACTCAATCAATCTATATTTTTTCTATCATTCTGACCAGATTAATGGAAATCTAGTTTCAGGATTATATAAGATTTTGTACGATTTTTAACCCTGAGGGTTAGCCACACAGGATAACCCAATAGTCGTCGAGGGCTGTTTTATTTTCATTGGGGTCCTTTAATCTTGTACCTCTGAGTGCGACCCACAACAGTCGACTAGCACCCAGGTAACTACTTATTGTGAGGAAGCATGCCTCATGTTTCCACCCATGCCGGGGATTGAACCACGGACACTAAGTATGTGTACATAAATAACCCGCATATAGAAGAGAGGAGCTTACGACGACGTTTCGGTCCGACTGGGACCATTTACAAAGTCACACTTAACACAAAGGAGAGAAGGTGGGAGTATATATAGGCAAGCAGACATGGCCTTTTTTTGTTACTATGTGAGCTGTGTGCTGCCAACCGAGCCACAAGACCCCCTGTACTGCACACAACATTAAAATAAAAAGCACCATTACTGCGTAATACTGAACTTGATTATCTAGATTGGTTTATAAAGAGAAACAGCTTAGTCATCATTTGACAAAGATCCATGTCAGTACACTCTTTTATTGACGAAGAACGTAGAATACATACTAATATGTGAACTCCAAAACACACAAGAAATAAAAAAGTATAACAATGTATCGCTTCTTTTTTATTATAATAATAATAATATAACAATGTATGAGGGACGGTTCTGGTTGCAAGGAAAATGCAAACACCTCATTGAGAAACATCCCAGTGACGTACCACAACAATTTGTATTTGTCCCGATAATGCTTTAAATTCATATAAAAGACTTACCAGAGGAAAAAACTATACAAATATGTGTACGGGTGACGCAAAAAATGCAAAATAAACAATAAAAATTAGTGTAAATCTTTGCAAGATGGCTTGGATTAATTGAGCAAGTGAAGTGAAAAATAAATAACGGAATTTAATATAGTTATATGTCATGGAACGGTAATGGGAAAAAGCCTAATCAGGACACAGAAATATATACACTGTATCACTAAATCGACAGTCCTCAAAACAGCTTTCAATCAATCGGGTTGTGGTGCATACATTGGAGTGTGGGCAGCGGGCACTAACAACCTGATTGATCAGGCCAGCAACCAGGAAGACTGGTCTGGGTGAGAGACTCATATAGAGCACTGGCAAACTAGAAAATAATTATTAATACCCATATAAAAGAAGGCTGAAAAAGCTGTTGACAACATATATTCAACCAAAATTGGATCAGACAGACAAGGTCTAAAGAAGAGCTACAAAATGGCTCACGCAGCAGAAAAATGTGAATTCTAATGAAAGGCTAAAATACAGTAAAGACGCCCACGCTGGCTGATAGTAAGTTAACAGGAGATATGATAACCACACATACAAGGTTATAAAAGGATATGAAATCATAGTTGAAGATTTCTTAGCAACTTCAACAGGAATAACAATAAACCACCAGTGTAAATTATGAAAAAAGTGAAGCCGAAGGGATACCTGATTTTTTTTTTACAAGCATAATGATAAAAAATACGATTACTATTATTATTTGTTTATATTATTCACGTGGAAACGATAAACCCTTAACGGCTGTATGGTGCTTGAGGAATGGAAGGTAAACAAATTTCATCCAAGGAAAGAGACGGTAGCTCCAATTCCTTGGGTGAAGAGCCATTCACCAGCATCAAACTTTCTTCTCCCCCCTCCTAGCCTTGAAGGGTACACGTAGTACAGTAAATTGCAGTACCCGGTGCCATCTCTTATCCCCAATTCTGGATGACTCAGTCTCCAGTTACGTTCATACATGTGATATACTGCATCAGGTTTTAACCAGGTTTCTGGTGAGGTTAAGAATGAAAACTTAGTTTGCAGTGATCCTGAAAGAGCAATAGTGTCATTGTGAGTAACATTAGTATGACCAATGATCGCAAGATGCATCCACAAGGGTCATTGTTACTCTTAGAGTTTTCGTCTTAAACTGACATAAATACCTTAAAGAAAATACAAATTAGCATAAGTTTGTGGGAGATGCAACACCTTGACAGTATATTCACAACCCAAGAATTGGAAATGAAAAGCGGACGAGCTTACGGTCCGTCGTGCACCGTTATCAAAGTTGTGATAAAGTGTGATAAGGCTACCAAGGAGCTCCAGAGTGAGATGAATAAGGTAATGTTGTGCTCGGATAAGTGATAGATACGATCTGTCAACGACAAATGTAATGTCTCAAGCTTGCACATACCAGGGAACTAATGAGGCTTTGTGAAAAGTACTCACTAAACCAACAGATAATTGATCCCACTAGAAATGAAAATACCCTGGATTTGATATTCACAAACAACGAGGAATTAATCAGAGACATAACAGTTACAAAAACAATATACTCTGATCATAACATCATAGAAGTTCAAACTAGTATTAACTCAGGGTTAGGGAACTGCGACACTAATGTTAGAGACGGAATGTTCAGTAAGTTTAATTTTAATAACCATAGAATTGACTGGGAAAAAATAAACCAAGAGCTATCAGACATATCATGGGAATCAGACATGAGCACCCTAAATCCCCACCAATGCCTAGAGAAGCTGAATACAGAAGCATACAAGGTATGTATGAAACACGTACCATTGAGGAAACCCCGAAGAAGATCAGATATAGAGAGAGAACGTAGGAGATGGTACAGGAGAAGAAAACGGGTTACTGAATTGCTGAAAAACACAGTTATGTTGGAACAGAAGAGAGATAGCCTTAACCGAGAGATCACGGAATTAGAGCAAAAACTTAAGATGTCATACCTGACAGAAGAAGTACAAAGGGAACAAAGAGCCCAAAATATTTCTACTCCTATGCAAAATCCAAGCTAAGAACTACCTGTAGAATTGGACCATTATTGAGAGGAGATTCGTATACGGACGATGAACAGGAAATGAGTGAAATTCTAAAAGAACAGTATGAGTCAGTGTTCAGCAACCCACTAAATGACAGCAAGGTAGAAAATGCAGAAATATTTTTCACTCCAGCAGAAGGCTGCACAGACCACCTAACCGACATTAGTACAAATCCCATAGATTTCGAAAAAGAAATGGCCAACATGCCCACTCACTCAGCACCTGGACCAGATTCATGGAATGCTTTATTTATAAAGCAGTGCAAAGTACCATTAGCAAGAGCCCTTAGTATTCTGTGGAGAAAGAGCTTAGATCTAGGTGAAATTCCAGAGGCCTTAAAGAGTGCAGACATAGCTCCTTTGCATAAGGGAGGTAGTAGAGCACTAGCTAAAAATTACAGACCAGTAGCCCTCACTTCTCACATCATAAAAATCTTTGAAAGAGTGATGAGACGGCAGATTACAAAGTTCATGGACCAGCACAACCAACATAACCCGAACCAGCATGGCTTTAGAGCGGGTCGATCATGCCTGTCACAGCTGCTGAACCATTATGACAGAATTACGGAGGCATTGGAGGACGACCAAAACGCAGATGTGATTTACACAGATTTTGCAAAGGCGTTTGACAAATGCGATCATGGAGTGATAGCGCACAAAATGAGGGCCATAGGCATTACGGGGAAGGTAGGCAGATGGATTTTTGAGTTCCTAACACAAAGAACACAAAAAGTAGTAGTGAACAAGGCAAGATCCAGCATCAGCGAGGTCAAAAGCTCAGTGCCCCAAGGCACTGTCCTGGCACCTCTGCTGTTTCTCATCCTCATAGCAGACATAGATAAAAACACCCAGCACACTTTTGTATCATCATTTGCAGATGACACTAAAATAAGCATGAAAGTCACTACGGTAGAGGACACTGAAAAATTACAGGAGGACATAAGCAGGGTCTTCCAATGGGCAGTGGAGAACAACATGACGTTCAATGGTGATAAGTTTCAGCTGCTTAGGTATGGAAAAATGAAGAACTCAAAAGGAACACTATATACAAAACGCAAGAGGGTCACCACATAGAACGAAAGGAACACGTAAAGGACTTGGGAATAATTATGTCTGCTGATCTGTCGTTTAAAGACCATAACAAGACAAAGATCACAACAGCCAGGAAGATGACGGGGTGGGTATTGAGAACTTTCAAAACAAGGGAAATAATGCCGATGGTGACACTATTCAAATCGCTAGTGCTCCCTCACTTAGAATACTGCTCAGTGCTGACGGCCCCGTTCAGGGCAGGAGAAATAGCAGAGCTGGAACAAATCCAGAGATCGTTTACGGCTCACATTGAGCCATTGAAACATCTAAATTATTGGGAACGCCTTCAAGTCTTGAACATGTACTCATTGGAGCGGAGGAGAGAGAGTACATGATAATATATACATGGAAAGTACTTGAGGGCCTGGTCCCAAATCTGCACACTGCCATAACAACATACTGGAGTGAGAGATATGGGAGAAAGTGTAAAATAAACCCAGTGAGGAGCAGGGGTGCGGTGGGGACAATACGGGAGCACTGTATTAACATCCGGGGTCCCAGACTATTCAACATCTTACCAGAAGATATCCGAAACACGGCTGGAACCAGTGTAGAAGCCTTCAAGAGGAAACTGGACAAATATCTTCACCAGGTGCCAGATCAACCAGGCTGTGATGGATATGTGGGGCAGCGGGCCTCCAGCAGCAACAGCCTGGTTGACCAGGCAAGCACCAGACGAGCCTGGCCCATGGCCGGGCTCAGAGAGTAGATACTCTCGAAACTCTTCAAAGGTATATCAAAGGTATTGCATAAACAAAATAATTTCACATTTTATAAAAAATAAATCATATAAATGGTCCAAACTATATCGGTAAAACAGTTCTCTGGTTAATAAAACTCTGAAGGCAAGGCAATAGTATTTTGATGTTTATGCTGCAGTTAACACATCGTTTGGCTTAGCTTCATATTAAGACGTATGAGCAAGTTAGGGTCATAGCTTCATATTAAGACGTATGAGCAAGTTAGGGTCATAGCTTCATATTAAGACGTATGAGCAAGTTAGGGTCATAGCTTCATATTAAGACGTATGAGCAAGTTAGGGTCATAGCTTCATATTAAGACGTATGAGCAAGTTAGGGTCATAGCTTCATATTAAGACGTATGAGCAAGTTAGGGTCATAGCTTCATATTAAGACGTATGAGCAAGTTAGGGTCATAGCTTCATATTAAGACGTATGAGCAAGTTAGGGTCATAGCTTCATATTAAGACGTATGAGCAAGTTAGGTCATAGCTTCATATTAAGACGTATGAGCAAGTTAGGGTCATAGCTTCATATTAAGACGTATGAGCAAGTTAGCCATTGGTCATTAGCTTCATATTAAGACGTATGAGCAAGTTAGGGTCATAGTCATATTAAGACGTATGAGCAAGTTAGGGTCATAGCTCATATTAAGACGTATGAGCAAGTTAGGGTCATAGCTTCATATTAAGACGTATGAGCAAGTTAGGGTCATAGCTTCATATTAAGACGTATGAGCAAGTTAGGGTCATAGCTTCATATTAAGACGTATGAGCAAGTTAGGGTCATAGCTTCATATTAAGACGTATGAGCAAGTTAGGGTCATAGCTTCATATTAAGACGTATGAGCAAGTTAGGGTCATAGCTTCATATTAAGACGTATGAGCAAGTTAGGTCTAGCTCATTAACGTATGAGCAGTTGGGTCTGCTTCATATTAAGACGTATGAGCAAGTTAGGGTCATAGCTTCATATTAAGACGTATGAGCAAGTTAGGGTCATAGCTTCATATTAAGACGTATGAGCAAGTTAGGTCATAGCTTCATATTAAGACGTATGAGCAAGTTAGGGTCATAGCTTCATATTAAGACGTATGAGCAAGTTAGGTCATATTAAGACGTATGAGCAAGTTAGGGTCATAGCTTCATATTAAGACGTATGAGCAAGTTAGGGTCATAGCTTCATATTAAGACGTATGAGCAAGTTAGGGTCATAGCTTCATATTAAGACGTATGAGCAAGTTAGGGTCATAGCTTCATATTAAGACGTATGAACAAGTTAGGGTCATAACCTCATATTAAGAGATGACAATTAGGGTCATATTAGAAAAACTGATCAAAATGACATATCAAAATCAAGAAAACAGCCGGTAGGTTGTGGACCCTAAATAAGAGAATGGATATAAAATCTAGGAAAACACATGAAAAAGTTAATTTCTAATGTAAAGATTTGTTTTGGAAGGCACTTCAACAACAATTATTATATTTATGAGGAAGCGTTAAACCCATAGGTGGTCATACAGCGACTGGGAAATGGGAGGTAATCAGACTTGATCCAAGGATAAGGCAGAGTGGCCGTCATTCCTTGGTTCAAGAGTCTTTCACCAGCATCAAGATACTTCAACTTCTTCGTGGGGACTTTAACAATAATAAACATTCAATGGAAAGACGAAGAATGAACCCTAACCAGTGCCTTGAAAAGATCAACTTCCTGGTAGCTGAAGTATGTTCAAGGCATATTTCCCTAAGAAAAAAAAAAGAGAAGGAGTAAACTGGAGAGAGACAGAGAGAGAGAGAGAGAGACGCTGACTCTACAGGAGAAGGCAAAGAATCACTGAGCTCCTCAAGAATGCTAGATTATCTGAAACACGGAAGGAAGTGCTAACCAGGGAAGTGGAAAATAGTGAGCTTAAGTTAAAGGACTCATACAGGATCCATGAGAGACAAGAGGAGCTAAAAGAGATTAGTAAATCGAAAGTAATTCGAAATGTTTCTTTTCATATGCCAAAAACAAGGCAAAAACCACATCTAGTATAGGGCCCTTGTTCAGACAGTACGGATCATACACAGATGACAAAGAAATAAGTGAGATACTCAAATCTCAATATGACTGTGTTCAGCGAGCCACTAATCAGTCTAATGATAGACAATCCAAATATTTTTTTCATAAATGAGCCTCAAAACCCTGTCAATGTATGCCAAATTTCTGACATAACCCTAACTCCACCAGACTTTGAGAAAGTCATTGACAACATGCCCATGCAATCAGCCCCAGGCCCAGATTGCAAGAAACCCCTCTCACGGGCCCTAAGTATGCCATGGAAAAGGAGCATAGACACAGGTGAGATTTCAGTTACTAAAAACAAAGGATATAGCCCCACTCCATAAAGGTGGCAGCAAAGCAATAGCTAAGAACTATTGACCAATAGCTTTAACGTCCCACATCATAAAAATCTTTGAAAGAGTTCTAAGAAGCAGGATTGCAAACCACTTGGACTCCCAACAATTGCACAATCCAAGGCAACATGGGTTCAGAGCAACTACTGGACCACTATGATATGGTCTTGGATGCACTGGAAAACAAACAGAATGCAGATGTAGTATACACATATTTTGCAAAAGCCTTTGACAAGTAGTGGTAAACAGAATTATATCGGAAGCTGCCATAGTGAAGAGCTCGGTTCCACAAGGCACAGTACTCGCCCCTATCCTGTTCCTCATCCTCATATCAGACATAGACAGAGATGCAAACCATAGCACCGTATCATCATTTGCTGACGATACTAGGATCTGCATGAGAGTGTCATCCACTGAGGACACGGCAAATCTCCAAGAAGATATAAACCAAGTTTTCCAATGGGCAACAGAGAACAATATGATGTTCAATGAAGACAAATTCCAAGAGGGAGCTGGACAGATACCTAAAGTCAGTGCCAGATTAGCCGGGTTGTGGTTCGTACGTTGGACTACGTGCAGCCAGCAGTAACAGCCTCGTTGATCAGGCCCTGATCCACCAGGAGGTCTGGTCATGGACCGGGCCGCGGGGGCGTTGATCCCCGGAATACCCTCCAGGTAGGTGGTATACAATTGAGATTAACACATGAAATAAAAGGCATAAATGAAGACAAATACTATGATGAAAATGTCGAATCTAGACATAACTCGCAACAATGGCGTCTAATTAGAGAAAAAAATAATTTAAAAATAATTGGGAATGCAATGGGTTGGCATTAATTGTGTAAGAGCGGGATAAGCCGCCAAGTACTTTGGGTGGACTGAAAAATATGTTAGACATAAATATGAGTGAATATGGTAGTTGTTACTCATATCTTATTCATGTACTTCTTGATTTTGTATATCATTATTATAATAATAATTGACACTGCAACATCTTGGTAATAGACACATATGCAACACTTGGGTATCTTTATTGAGGAAACGTTTCGCCACACAGTGGCTTCATCAGTCCATACAAAGGAGAAAGGTGAAGAACAGGAGGAGTTTGAGGTAATCAGTCCCTCGGCCTTGAGTCGATGTAGTCAGTCCATCAATCTTGATAAGAATACAGCATATGTGCTAGGAAGCAGCTTATATACCGTAGGCAGGAGAGGTGCAGAAGTCGTAGGTGGTGTCACATTTGCCCAATGTGGAAGTAGGTCGTGCCCAAGGGTTGGGCAAGTGAAGAATTCCCTGTATTAAGATCCCAAGATGTTGGGATCTTAATACAATAAAGATACCCAAGTGTTGCATATGTGTCTAATTTATCAACTTGTCGGTTCTCTGAACCATTCATCTACATCTTGGAATCTTGGTACACAAAATTCTAAAGCAACTCTAACGCTTGCCTAACCTATTGGCATGATTTACTTGTTAGAGCTCCGGCCACATGTGATGCCAGCTCTAAACCGCTTCTCCTCACTTGTCTCCATCCCTGAGCATCTACTTTGACTCTTTAAGACTGAGGGACTGAACACCTATCAAGGTTGAAGGACTGATCACCTAAAAACTTCACGTTTTCCACCGCCTTCAGTAAATAATCTCTGTAATGAATTAATAAAACCATTAATTAGCGAAGTCTCCACAGTAAGTGAAGACTAAGTGCTGCACATGTGTCTTATTCATCCCTCTGAGCCTACTGCAGTAAACGTTTGTTCTGAACTCTTCGTCATTTTATTTCCGCCGCCTTTATGGTCCTGTTTTCGTGTTATTTCCCGTGTTTTCGTAGGAGCCGCGCACGAATGCGCACACACGTGTCCACCCCATCCTGGTAGAAGTCATGTCTGTCGGCCAAGTGGGGTGTTATCTTTGTTGATAAACTGGTTACCAAACATCATGACTCAACCAATTATTATTAGTAGTAGTAAATATTGAGTTTAGGGAAAATTTATAATGCAGTGTGTAATATTTATTGGTTTGTTCAATGGAGATAATTATATTTTGTGAAGATTGCAAAAAATAGTTTTTTGTTTTATCTCGAAAAGAAATATTGAAATAAAACTCTTATTTAACTACTGCAACCTCCTCCAGGTAAACCAACCCTAACCTAACCCAGCCCCACCTAACTCAGGACACATTGCTCGGGTGATGGTATTATTGGAACTGTTTACACCACTGGGCCAGAGTCACGCGTGCTGACGGGCTTGGTGTGTAATGTACCTCATAACGTCTACCTTCTATAAAAATAATTTTGTTACCAATATCTCCCCCTAAAAAACTGCACAAGAAATAATTATTTTTGTTTGGCTATGGATGGACTGTTTTAGTAATGAAAATAAAGAATTAATTAGTTGGAGCCCCTGACCTCAATAGTAGCCTTATTATTATTATTATTATGAGAAAGAATTAAGACCAATAAGGACCATACAACACCTTGAGAATGGGAAGCAAAAAAGTTTGATGCTCTGCAGGTAGAGGAAAAGGAAGGTAGCTACAATTCCTTGGATCGAGATCTCATGGTCTCCAAGTGAAATGTTGTCTAAATAATATCCAAACTACTTATGAATCTGATAACAGCTTTTTCTTGTTACATCCAGTTCTCTGAGAAATTAGGTGAGGTAAGATTCGTCAGGAAACAGGACAAGTGTGTCCTGACGCGGGTCTTAGTCATATGATAACCCGCCACTGGAGCTTCTGGTCATCTGCTCGAGGCCTTCAGCTGGCCTGCCGGTTCGCCCCTTTAAAACTGCCATTTGAATCTGTGACATGTCTCAGCTTGTTCCATTGGTAGTCTCATTTTATGGAGCGGATATAAATAAAATGCTAAAATATCTAACCAATAAATTCAAGTCAGACAAAATTAGATTTAGAAAAGGTATAGAGAAGTAATAGTCTGCAATGAGGTTATAGATAAGTGAAACAAACTCTCATGTAGAGTCACTGAAGCGAGAACTTTGGATGGCTGTAAATATAGGTCGGATGGGTACATAGGTGGGTGTGGTCTACCTGGAGAGTTGGTTGGTGTGTGAATTGAACTGGCCTAGAATGAGGCAGCAGGCCTTCTGTAGTAATCCACTGTTCTGATGAGTGGAACACCTTGCCAAGTAGTGTTATTAAAGCAAGTATTCTTGAGTGACTTTACAACTGACCCGATACAATGTTCCTATCTAGTTGCTTCAGAAGCCTTAAAATACGTCCAAAAGCTGTTTCTAAAATTAGAAAATAGGGCTGGCTTTTCTTTTCACTAAGATACATTTTTTTTTAAATTATCGAGATGATGCTGAAAGTCAGTCTCCAGTTACCCAAAATGGAAACCGCAAACCGCGAGCGGAACGACACTGAAAAATAAATAAAGCATGGTGAACCTCAGAAGGTATCATGTTTTGCAGAGATACCCGACGAAATGTGGCAATGCCACATGTGGCAGTCTTAATATTCACAATAATATCTGCGGGAAAAACATTTGAGAATAGCCAAGCTAGCTTCCAATTCACCCACTTATAGTCAGTGGAGCAGCCACAGAGGGTAAGTAAGTAAGTAAGTTTATTCAGGTATACACAAATACATTTACATACATTATCATACATAGCAGCATATGTGTAGAGAACCTAGGATAACCCAAAAAAGTCAGACAGTGTGACTTATTTCCATTGGGGAGGCTGAAGGTTTGAGAGTGAGTGTGAGGTGGCTGGAGTGGGTGAGGGGAATGAGGCTACCAGTAGTGAGGAGCAGTCTGTCACTCGCTATTAGGAGGCTGAAGGTGGTGAGGACGAAAAGGCTCCCAGCAGTGGGGAGCAGTCCAGCACCTGCTACAAGTGGCGAGTGGTTACTAGTAGTGGGAGGAGCATCAAAATAAGGAAAGTTAAGAGAGAAGATTAGAAGGTAGGAAATCGCTTCTCTGGTCTTCAGGATGAGTGTACTTCAGTGGTCAGTGAAGGTAAAGGTACTACCTCCCCTACTAATAGAGGTAAGTGCATTCTTGTGGTTGCTAACTCACAGGTAAGATATACGGACCGTGCTTTCTGTAATATGAATAAGAAGGTGAGAGTGTGTGTTTTCCTGGAGCTGGTGCTGGTGACAGTCAACAGGTTGGATAATATCATGTCAGGTAATGGGAACAAGCCCATTATCTGTCTCAGTGCTGGTGGAAATGATATCGGGAAGGGTAGGAGAGAAGAGCTGCTAGATAAGTACAGGTCAGCTATAGATTTAATTAGGTTTAAGGGAGGGGTCCCAATCATATGTAGCATCTTGCCTAGAAGGGGATGGGAGGTTTGATCTAGGACCATGCAGCGGGGGCAGTAGCCCTTGGAACATTCTCCAGGTAGAACAGCATTAGTGAAATATAATAGCATGTATAATGTATAAAGCGAAAAGATACTATGTCGTCATTTTAATTATATTACATTCCCAAACCACGGGCGGTGATAGAACCCTCGGTCAGAGAATCATAAAACTCCAGACTGACGTGTCATTATATTACCTTTATGAGTACGCACTAAACTCGCAGGGGTCATACAGCGCCAGGAGAGTGGGAGCCTGGGAGGCAATCAACTTTCATCCAGAAAAGTGGGATGAGAGGAACAGCATAAATTCCTTGAATCAAGAGCTCTTTACTAGCATATCATAGACACACCCTTTCTTAAAGAGGGTGTCATTTATATGAAAAGGTAAAAATGCAATACAGTACATGTACTGTGAGATTGGAACATTTTCCCCTACACCCGCCTAACTAGCAGCCAACCACACCCACTAATGTACCTGTCCAACCTATTTAAAAAAAATACTCCAAGTTCTCGCTTCAATGATGATGACAATTTGTTCTACTCATCTACAACTCTACTGCCAAACCAGTGTTTCTTTATATTCTTTCTAAATAAAAATATGTCCATCTGACAAGTATTGCCGTGATTGCTGTATTCAGATATTTCAACAGGCTATTTATATAGCCTTTATTTATTTCGGTTTTCTATCTGTACACCTCAATACAGGGGATCAATTTTATTTTGAGGGCTTCTACCCTTGCAGCCAGAGTTCCTCGTTGTCTTGTTAACCAGGCTCTTGTATGATAAAAAGACAAAGTGTAGTTTAGGAACTTTAATAATGACAAACCATTGGCAACTCTTCTTGTGATGGAATATGACAGGGAAACATTGTTTGTTTCCACTGTGTAAACCGCCGGGTCACCATCTGGAAAACACCCGGACCGGGACAGTACCGGCGAATCAATCAAGCCACTGTGTAACTATAATATGGAAGATACATGACAACACACTGCTGATGTATCCAATTTTGCCAAATAAAAAAATCTACCTAGTGCCTTGAGTAGATGTTGTGTGAGCAGATGCACTGAGTGAGTAGATGTTGTGTGAGTAGATGTTGTGTGAGCAGATGCACTGAGTGAGTAGATGTTCTGTGTGTGTAGATATACTGTGTGAGTAATGTACTGTGTAGGTGGATGTACTGTGTAGGTGGATGTACTGTGTAGGTGGATGTACTGTGTAGGTGGATGTACTGTGTGAGTAATGTAGAGTGTGAGTGAATGTAATGAGTAGCTGTATTGTGGGCGTGGCATGGGCGTGGTGTAGGTGTGGGAGTGAACGTGAAAGGTGTACAAGAGGCGGGGAGGAGCCACACGCGCAGGAACTATGCAAAGTCTACGCTCCTGCCCCCCTCCCCCCCCCTCTCTCTCATTCTTGTGTCCTAAAATATGTTTTACTGAGGTTTCTAAAGTCAGTTCTGACGTGAGTTAGCATCGCATAAGAACCTAGACAAAAGGAGCATTACAGCAGGCCTACTAGCTATGCTAGGCAGGTCCAAGTCACACCCACTTAAGAAAGAAGGAGGGGGGTGGAGGTGACTATGAGGGGGGTGGAGGTGACTATGAAGGGGGTGGAGGTGACAACAAGGGGATGGAGGTGACAACAAGGATGGAGGTGACAACAAGGGGATGGAGGTGACAACAAGGGGATGGAGGTGACAACAAGGGGATGGAGGTGACAACAAGGGGATGGAGGTGACTATGAGGGGGGTGGAGGTGATGGGATGAAGATGATGGGGAATAAGCTGATACATCAGCAGTGTGCTGTTAATATATTATATATAATTACTATAGGGACGACATTGGAATTCCTATCCGGGATGTGGGGGGAGGGGTTAGGGATGGCTGGTTGGAAGGAGGGTTGCTAGGAGACTTATTTCCAAGCAACATAATTAACATTATTACTATTTTCATTTGTTGGCTTGGGGGGGGGGGGCTGTCGTAATTTTGGGGGATCCGAAGCCCCCCTCAAGCCCCTTCCCGGGCTCTGCCACTGATAATTGCGTAGGTGAAACACAAACTAGCTATGTTTCTGTCATTCAATCGCACATGATAGGTTTCGTACACACTATCAAAATCCGGGAAAGTTTAGTAGGGCCATGAGGATTTCGTAAAGTATTCCATTAAAGGTTCATTAGCTACGGCAAGTAAGTTTATTCAGTACAGGTACACATAAATACAGTTACACAGATTATCATACATGACAGCATATGTGTAGATTACCTAGGATAACCCCAATAAAGTCAGACAAAGTGACTTATTTCCATTGGGGTCCGGCAGCTTCAAAGCTTTTGTTCCAGCAGTGGTGGAGTTACTATTACGTGGGAATTACCATTTCCCAGGAGGGGCTATTCCATACAAAGAAGAAATTAAATTTTTCTGTCGAAATTTCCATCATTACAGAGCAGAGCAACGAAAATTCATTAAATAAAGTAATAAAGAGAGAGAGGGGGGGGGAGAGAACTGAATTATACATCTAAGCATACACTGAGAAATAATACCCTCTCGATTTTTAAAAGTATATTATATGTAGAGGTGAGGTAGGTATGTATGTGTGTGTGGGTCAATAGTGAAGCTTCCAGAACATGGTGGGGTTCGCTAGGCTGCTGCAACTCACAGTGACTCAGCACTCTGCCTCAGGCACCACACCTAACCATACCCCGCTGTCTGCAACTCTCCTCATAGTTTTATCATATAAGAAAGAGGAGCACTGCAGTAAGGCTACTCACATTAAGTTACATAAACATAGAAGTGTATATTTAACCACAAATAAACAAAACAGAAAAAATATACCATGATATCTTCAAGTGAGGACGACGTCTTCAACTGCTGCACCTTTCCTCTGGCCCCGGTATACAAGTCTCCATCCTCATACATCTGCTTCATATTTAACATGCTAAGGGCCTGAAAACCTATACACTTCTTTCACTGTCTGCAGTATATCTGAACACTGGATTGAAAAAAAAAAACATGGTGCCCTCACCTGATCAAACATGAAAACTAGAAAAGGTATAAAGACTAGTCCCAGAGCTGACGGGATTGAGTTACGAAGAGATTAAAGCAGTTGAATCTGACAACCTAAGAACAAAGAATAATTAGGGGAGACATAATTGCGACATACATGATACTCAAGAGGCTTTGACGAGCAGATGGGAAACACTTTTTGAAATGAGAAGCATAGGAGCTAGGGTCATAGATGGAAACTAAAGACACAGGTGAGCCACAAGTATGTTAGGAAATTATTTTTTTCCAGTCTCAGGATGGTAAATGTATGAAATAAGGTAAAGGAGAAATGATGGAGGCAACAGTTTCACAAGTAGGTATGACAGGACCTATGAGGCCAGGAACTAATAATGCCAGCGATTGAGGTTCAAGAGACTCAACCTCCGCATGCACAACTCAGTGAACACCCGGGAGATTATTATTATTATAATCAAAAGGAAGCGCTAACCCTACTAGGGTGATACAGCGTTATCCGGGAGATGAAAATGTGTCTTGATTCATGCTAACAGGAATCTTTCATTAATAATCTTGAGGTTAATGATGAGCTTGGGAAAAGCGATCATAAATTACTTTAATAACTACTTGCACACGAAAATCCCTCCCTATGAAAGCAAAAGACTCGGCAGGAGATGCAACATTCCCCCAATGAAAAGCAGGGGCGCCACGAGTACACTGAGAGACAACACAATAAGTGTCCGGGGCCCAAGACTGTTCAACTGCCTCCCAGCATACAAAAGGGGGGATTACCAATAGACCCCTGGCTGTCTTCAAGGAGGCACTGGACAGGCACCTAATGCCAGTACCTGACCAGCCAGGCTGTGGTTCGTAAGTCAATTTGCGTGCGGCCAGCAGTAACAGCCTGGTTGATCAGACCCTGATCCACCATGAGGCCTGGTCTCAGACCGAACCGCGGGGGCGTTGACCCCCGAAACCCTCTCCAGGTATACAGTCAAGTGAAGGTCTATGATTTTAGTGAAGCCGATTTTGTGGTGCTAAGGGATTATCTAGGAAGAGTGGACTGGTGTGACCTGACAAGTGACTGTCCCAGGGAGCAGGTAGGTAGAGATGGTTGCCAATATGACATTTTTCAAAGGACAGTTCAAGCTGCCCAGGCAACATATGTTCCAAACAGGGAAATTAGATTAAACAAGTGACCCTAAATGGATAAAACAACAATTTGAAACATCGCACTGGTTAAATGAGACATTTATAGGCGAATCAAAAGAGGAGAGGGACACTTAAGGAATCAATATATTCAATTAAAGAAATAAAAAAAGGAATAAGAAAAGCCAAAAGAGATTGTGAGATTAAAGTCACAAGGGAATCGAAGACCAACCCAAAAAGTTTCTTTCAGGTATATAGGAGTAAGATTATGGAGAAGATAGGCCCACTTAAAAGTTGTTCAGGTCAGCTTACTGTCAGTGGCAAAGAAATGTGTACAGTCTTTAACACATCTCAGTTTTACGCGGGAAGTTACTAGTAAAATTCCAGAAATAAAAAAAATATACTATATGGGTCAGGGAGAAAAAAAAGTTATGCACGATCAAAAAATCACTAATAATATGGCTCTCAGACAAATAGATACATTAAAACCAAGCAATCTCCGGTCCCCGATGAACTGTTCTCAAGGGTTATAGGGGGAACTTAGCAATCAATTAACTAGTCTTTTCAACATATCACTACAAACTGGTATAGTGCCGGTTAAGTGGAAAATGACAAATCTGATACCTATCTAGAAAGTGGGAGACAGGTCGTTAGCTTCGAATTATAGACCAATTCGCCTAACTTCCACTGTGGGATTACCGAAGCTATTCAAAGCCACCTTGATAGACAAATTGATCAATGAATCTCAGCAGTTTTACGAAAATGTGTTCCTGCTTTATGAATTTACAAACTTTCTTCATTAAGGTACATAAGGTGGCAGATCATGATAATGATCTGATTGTTGAGGGAAGTACACACACAGAATGGGAGATTTTTTTTTTCCTGAACAGAGGTGTGGATAACTGATAGGTAACGGAAAGTTTGCATAAATGAGGAAAAATCAGTGGGGACGCGTCACAATCGTGTTCCACAGGGGTTGGGTCCTTTATTGTTTACAAAATACAAAAACGACATAGACGAGGGACTAAATAGCGACATAAGAAAGTTTGTCAATTACATTAAAATAGGCAGTCAGATTAATTCTGATGAGGACACTAGAAAACCACAGGAAGAGCTGGATAAACAGATGCAGTGGTCGGAGAAATGGCAGCTACAGTTTAATGTAGATAAATGTAAGGTACTAAGTCTTGGAAAAAGAGAATAACCAGGTACTTAAAAATGAATGATGTAGATCGCAATCTGTCTGAATGCAAAAATGATTTAGGAGCTCTGGTTAGCAGTAATCTCAAGCTAACACAACATTGCATGACTATTTGCTATAACGCTAGTAGAATTCTTGGCGCAGTACTGGTCTCCGTATTACAAAATACGCATACAGTAAATGCGCTGGAAAACATACAGAGAAGGATGACAAAGCTGATCCCACTGAATCTGCACTCTCTGGAAAGACGTAGGATTGGGGGGGGGGGATATGATTTGAGATGTATAAATGGAGATAGGAATAAATAAAGAGGATATGTGCTAAAAATATCTAACCAAAACAGGACTCGCAGTAATGGGTTCAAATTGGAAACATCACAATTCAGATGAACTTCCAAACCCCATCATCTCCATGGTGACAGACACCACCCCTCCTTCAGAGTGCAGGCACTGTACTTCCTACCTCCAGGATTCAAGTCCGGCTAACCTGTTTCCCTGAATCCCTCGGGGAAAGAGAATAACTGTACTTCAGGGAAAAATCGAAATGCGATCCCGCGGTCTTACAGATCATCACCTTATTTCTGTACCACAGGGGGACACAAGGTTTCCCGAAACAGACTAAATTACCTTGTGGGGCGAAACAGGAAGAAATTTGAATAATAATGTGTATGAACACAGATGGGATGTTATAATGGGCAAGAAAATTATTATTATAATCAAAAGAAGCGCTAAACCATAGGGTTCATATAGCGAATTGGCGTTTGAATTTAATAATTTATCCAAGGTATCAATATGTTGCTCCTTCTGGTCACCCAATGAAGGCAACTTAATATTTCAATCGAATTTGATCTGGAAGTAATATATGGTAATAATTCAGACTCAAACTAATCCATAATTAAATTGGGTAGGATTGGTCTTAGAAAATTTCCCACTGAAAAAAAAAACGTAGATTTGTCTGGAATGAGCATGACTGACAATGCATTTTTAGTTAACAGTAATTTTTCGAGTGAAAATCAAATGTTTGTAATTTTGTGTTGATACAGTACAGTTACAGCGGACATGCAACAACACTTCACATCTGACGATACTTCTCCCGACACTGAGACAAATAAATCACCGTTATTATTTTTTCATGGGTAAGCGCTGAGCCCGTTGAGGTTATATAGCTCCTAGGGAATGGGAAGGGTAGTTCCAATTCCTTGGATCAAGAGCCCTTCACCAACATCAAGTAAGGTTTACATCAAAACATCCAGGGGCACATACACATATGAATTATCGAATTATTTGACTTAAAACAAAGGGGAGTACGACAGCGTCGCTGGAACGATTAATGTGCCGTAATAAAACTCGCTCTGATAACTCTCACATCAGTATTAATCGGGAAAGATGTAACAATTATACCCAAAATAGAAACTGCTTACTCAAGAAGAAACTAAATTTATGTAAATTACAAGTTACTAAATATGAGTTTAGTAAACAAATTAATTTAAGCCAAGAGAGTCTCCTGGGCTTTATTAAATATGTGTTAATCTTAAAAGAAAATGAAGAGTTTAGTGGACTTTTAACAAGTTTAGTATTTCTAGTTTATTCGTTAGGGAAAATTACCTGACACGGATCTTCTTGACGGCATTACTTAACGGCAGAATAGTTTTAACTAAAAACATGAGTGAAGGTGGAGCAGCTGTTGGCATCATGACATAGGTATGGTAAAACGGTGGTGTATAAGCATATCTGTAGTAATTAACACTATGGAGGACCATGAGAGCAATGACTCGCTGGCTTACCCTGCTGGATTAGGTGGTCTGAGTGCAAGCCAGTTCAATAAGTCAATGAACTCTGTAGTTACCCCAGTAGCACAATAGTCGCTGATGTAATAACAATACTGAAGAAAAGGGGACACGTAGGTAAATGGTTCAGAGAACAGGCAAGTTGATAAATTAGACACATGTGCAACACTTGGGTACCTTTAATGAGGAAACGTTTCGCCACACAGCGGCTTCATCAGTCCAATACATTGGAGAATGGTGAAGATCAGGAGGAGTTTGAGGTAATCAGTCCCTCAGCCTGGAGTCGATGTAATCAATTCATCAGTCTTGATAATAATACAGCATATGCTGTATCCTGATGAAGCCATTATGAGTTGAGAGGACGTTACCTTGAAGCTATCAAATTATAGTCAATTTATAATCACCTAAATCGCTATTTATTCCCTCATCTATGTCGTTTATGTAGATTGTGAACAACAAGGGGCCCAACACTGACCCCTGTGGAACACCGCTCGTGACGCTTCCCCACACTGATTTCTCCCCATTCAGTGGATCTTATTCAGTAAGAAGGGAGTATTAGGACTCCTGTATTCTATTGCATATGGACTGATACACAAAAGGCCTAGGAACTGGGCCCCAAAAAGGTTTACAGAAGTACATCTGGATTTATCTACAGTCCACTTATCTGTTGCAAACAAATTTAGGGCATTTTCTTAATATCGTCGTCTCTGTGTCTCTGCTGTGTGCTTTTGTTCTTCGTTAAAATCGCTTGTTATATTTTGACAAATGTCTCTGTCTATAGGCTAGCTTCTTACTTGGTGGATTATCGTATTCGAAGCCTTTGAATTATTCGAGCACGGATGTACTATTTAGCCTTGTACGTATAGTCAATCTATATCGAGATACTTCATCTGTGTGTATATATGGTGAATTACGACTTGTGACGATGGAAATATCACTAACTAAAAGTTCATAAATTGTATTATAAACTTATGGTCCTTAGTATTATTGTACTCAAAAGTACCATTCTGTATTTTTCAACAAGAGAGAGTATTTATATTACTTCTTTTAAGAAACGTTAATATTAAAGATATATTATTATTTTGTCGGATTATCTCCTGGTTATAGTTTACAAAATCCTACTAAGTTGATCATTTATACTAAACATAGCCAGTTGTGACCGCGATCCAACACCTCGTTACTAAAGAGAAGACTTTCAAAGGTTACATACGTAATGAGACTTATCCCAAACACCCGCGAGTCCTCCACTCTGTTCTGCTACCCAGCCACACACATAACTTCTCTTTTTGTAACATATATCGAGTAAGCTCGCCTTCTCATGAGGACTGAGAGTAGTGGTGATAAGGATAATATTATTGATCATTACCCTAGCAAGGTTAATGATAAGATTGATAAGGAAAGTTGCACCACATGAAACTGGAGGTGAAATACTGTAGAAAGTGATGTACCTCAAGGTTGTGTTCTACAGTATTTCCTTGTATTTATAATACACATAACATGATCACAAGCGATATATTCTGTGTCCTTGTATTCATAATATACGCAACATATTCTTCGAGTAAGCAGGAATACAAGTAAATTTGCAGCGGGTACAAAAATAGAATATACTATAGGCACCGTGGAAAAACTATAAAGTATAAGAGGCTCTTATTAAGCTTCAAGTCTGGACGGAAAATTAACATGTATATACTCGTATAGTTCACTGAGGATAGACTGAGGGGCCCTTAATCTGCACTCTCTAGAAAGGCGTAGAATTAGGGGGAATATGATTGAGGTGTATAAATGGAAATAAGGAATTAATAAAGGGGATGTAAATAGCGTGCTAAAAATATCTAGCATAGATAGGACTCGCAGCAATGGTTTTAAGTCGGAAAAATTCAGATTCAAGAAGGATATAGGAAAGCATTGGTTTGGTAATAGAGTTGTGGATGAGTGGAACAAACTCCCGAGTACCGTCATAGAAGCTAAGACGTTGTGTAGTTTTAAAAATAGGTTGGATAAATACATGAGTAGGTGTGGGTGGGTGTGAGTTGAACCTGACTAGCTTGTGCTACTATGTCAGATGCCGTGCTCCTCCCTAAATGAATGTGACTGACCTGACTAGGTTAAGGCATTGGCTTAAGTCGATGGGAAAGTTGGACCTGCCTCGCATGGGCCAGTAGGCCTGCTGCAATGTTCCTTCTCTTATGTTCTTATAAGACCAAACGGGTCACACAGCTCCTGGAGAATGGGAGGTGATCAGGTTTGATCCAAGGAAAGTGATGGGTAGCTTGCATTCCTTGGATCACGGTATCCTCAGTAGGCATCCCATTGTAGGGTTGCATGCGATAAAATGTATTTAGGATTGTTGTTAATTTGACCATTCTTTCATTCATTCCTTCACTCTACTTGTTTTCATTCTTGAAAAAACCTAGATTATTACATTCACGTTAGTGTGACTATAATATTCTTACCTGCTCAACCACACATAACATTCAATATATCCAGGCAGCTTACTTAAACATATTAAACAATTTAATGATACATGTGAATATTAACTTTTTGTTTTCAAGCTGAAGAATATCATTTAGCTACACCCAAGATAACACAGGTAAACAATGCTTTGCTTGCATGACTTAGTATTTCCTGAAGCTAACCAAGTAGACCAAATAAGCAGCATCCTAGAGGCAACGTCCATATACAACTATGCCACAGTTCTGTAGGACTAAACTCCAACTACCTGTGACTCTGTATTTCAACTACCCTCTCCAATAAGATTTCATCCACTCCCGCGTCTCTCGAGGAAGAACTTCGTTACCTACAATATTTCATTATCGACTGGAGGAAGAAAGCCCAGAAGATACTACTACTACCTGAGGTTAGTGGTCAAAGACGGTCGTACCTGCCCTGCAGCTGAGTGTACTTGGGAAGTTTCGATCAAATGTAATAGCTTGCTTCACGACCTAAAAATTCTTAATTAGGATAAAATTATTCTTAGCACGATTTTATTATTGTATATTTATTGTATATCGAGTAAGCTCTTATTCTCATGAAAAGGACTGAGAGTAGTGGCCATAAGGATAATAATACTATTGATCATTACCCTAGCAAGGTTAATGATAAGAGTGATAAGGAAAGTTGCACCACATGACACTGGACGTGAAGCACTGTGGTAAGTGATGTACCTCAAGGTTGTTCTACAGTATGTCTTTGTATTTATAATAGAAGGACTGGAGCGTTTTAGAAAAATGCTCAAAGTGGTAAAGAGAGAGGTTCCATTTCTCAAGGAAGAGAATAAGAAACTGAAAATTCATTTGGATAAGAGTAACAATGAGTGTGAAATGGTTGGGGATAGCAGAGAAAAATGTTAGCTGTAATGAAGGGGAAAATGAATGGGAAAGTGGTTTGCAAAAGAGAAGGTTAAAGAGGCAGGCGTGAAGGTAGAATATCAGTGTTCCAGGGTGAGTGTACAAGCGGTCGACGAGGAGAAAGGTACTGTTAACCCCCTTCCCCCTTACTAACAGATAAAAAAAATTCTCATTGTTGGGGGATTGAGCATTCTATAACTGGGATAGGAAGGCGAGACAGAGGGTGTTTTCCCTGGATCTGGTATGAGTGACATAGCAGATTAGATATCATGCCAGGTAACAATAACCCTATTATCTGCCTTACTGCTGGGGGAAATATTGGGAAATGTAGGAGGTAGAACAGTTATAGATTTAACTAGGTCAAAAGGAGAGGTCTCGATATTTAGAAAAGGAGTGGCCAGTAAATGCATGTCTAGGACAATTGGAGTAAATTGCTTGCTAGACAGGTACTAAAAAGACTCGCAATGCCATTTATTCACTAGAATAATTTCTTTGGCAAACATGACATGTATGCAGAGGATGAGATGCATATTTCTGTCTCAGGAGTGATAGCGTTAGCTTAGTCGAGAGAGCCGATGATGAATTGTATAAGACTTTTAAAGAGATGGAGGATAAACGTGTGTGTGTGTGTATGGAAAACAATAAGGTTGCAGTACTAGGGATGGAAGGAGAAAAACTCAAAATATTTTAGGAAAACGTACAGAAAACATGATAGCTCACACAGTTACTTATAAAAACCAAATGAATTGGTTTATATTCTAGACAGTGGAGTGCGTACGCAATAACTTCCGCAATGTTTACTAAACAAATAGTCAGAGAGCAAGAAGAACTAAGACTACTGTAATTACATGTGCAGGAAACAATATTATTGCAATAACCGAGCATGATTAAATTTTAAGAATAGGGACATGCTAAATGCCACATGCTGGACTATAAATTATTCCACACCATGCTATGCTAACTGTGCTGCCTTTTACTCTTGGCAAGATGGTCGGAGATAAGTAAGATACAAGTGCAACACCTGGATATCTATACTGAGACTTTTTGCTTGAGCAGCAGGATTTATCAGTCTAATACAGTGGCATGAGGACAGGGATTTTTTTAAACCGGAACGAGTGGTAAGATGCAGTAGTTGAAGATATGGTCAAATAGGAACAGGGCTCGCACGTGGAAGTAGATCAAGACAATAAGGTGAATTAAAAATATAGCAAACATTCATCTACACAATGAAGTTGTAGATGATGCGAAGAGATGCAGCAGTTAAAGACATGGTCACATGTGGGCAGGGTCACTAGTGGAGGTAGGTCATACCCACAAGGTGGGCAGGAGATTTTAACAATGGAGTTGTCTCTGATACAGATTAATAAAGGCGAAACATCTCTCAATGAAAGTACCCAGGTGTTGCACATGGGTCTTAGCTGAAGATATTGTCGGAACCTCTGACGGGTAGCATTAAGAATGTGTTCTCTGGTGTGCATGTCTGCTCGGCTTTTCTCCTAAAACTGTTAATGAAGTGTGTTAGAAATTGTAGTTTCGTAAAGACTTGGTGTGTGTAGTCGCACCCGTCTTCGAGAAAAGCAGAGCTGGAGATCCTATATACTGCCAACATCAATCCATTGATGACTCCTCTCTCAGATTTTTGATTTGGTGCCACACAAGCTACATAACAAATTGAAGGAACAAGCTGGAGTAAAAACAATGGTATTACATGAACAATATACTTAAATATTATAATTATTATACATTAATGATAAAACGACACTATGGACGAACCGAATTCTTGAGACGATTTGCTTGGATACCAAGCTTTTACAAGTCTTTAAACATAGTGTCTATTTTTTGGCTTGTCGGTTTCACACAATGAAGACAACAGGTGGAAAGCAAGATGTGATATGCATTTAGCTTAGAAGGGAGACGGTTGTCTTCACTGCTAGCAGTTAATAGTAATGGCTGGTCTTTCCAAAATGTATACAATTTCATGGAGGGGACAGGTTGTAAATGAAGATTAACACCGACACTTATGTAAATAGACACAAATGCGGTATAGACATGTGACGACGTTTCGCCCGCCGAAAGCTGTATCAATTCAATGCAGAAAACAGAAGTTTACGGATTATATATAGTGGACTGCAATATATGTGCTGCCGAATAGGTAAAATTGGTTAATTAGCAAGAACTCATTTAAAATTAAGTCCTTTCTAAAATTTTCTATTATACGTTTAAAGATGTATATATTTTTAACTTATACATGTATTAATGTAAAAATTAATAATTTTGTACCAAAAATAAATATATTTTAGATATATTTTATCTAAGTTTACAATAATTTAATAATAAACAATGAAATATATATATTTTTTCGTTAGGTTCAGAATGATTTTTGCGAAATTATTGCATACACAAATTTTCGCTTGCCTTATTCGGCAAGAAGAATGTTGCTATTTACGCCAAAATCCCAAGTTTTACCTATTCGACACGATATATATATATATATATATATATATATATATATATATATACACACACACACACACGTAATATGCGGCCTACCCATCTCTTTCATTTCTGCCTGACCTTTATTAATCCTGTCAGTACTGTGTACTCATACCAGTAACGGTTACTGGTACGAGTACACAGTAGTACACGGTACTGACACCCTTGTTTTGAAGGTTCTCATTATCCATCTTATTTTCCTCGCTGATGTGATATTGACACTATTGTGATCGTTGAAGGTGAGACCCTCTGACTTAACACTCCCAAGTCCTTCACAGTAGTTTTTCGCTCTCTTGTGTGGCTAGAGTTTGTAGTACAATCCATTCTAGCTATTATTCCCTCAAGTTTACCATAATGGATTAATTGAAATATGTCTTCAATGAACATCATGTTTTTCGTGGCCCACTGGAAAACTTGTTTTATATCTGCTTGAGGAAAAGACACATTGCAAAAGTTTGAATTAGGGCAATTAACGTTGTCTCAAAGCTTATTCTGTAATATCTCTCCTTCAGTATTGTCGGCAGTAAAAAAAAATCTTGATTATGCACACTCGTAGCCCTTAAAGCGTAATACCGAACATTTGTTATAATATGCGAGTTTGGGTTTGAAGTTACATGATTGAGGTGTGCTAGTGTGAGCGGCGACGTAAAGTCACTTGAGAGATACGACTGTAACACTATACCACCACCACTGGCGGGAGGGGCTGACACATGCGAGTTTCATCATGCTGTGAAAGTGAGGAGACCCAAATGACCTTGGCGCCGCGTCAGCCAGTAACGATGGTCGTGCTGGGGCACATCACCAAGAAGAATGTCACAATATCGTGGGTGCAACAATTCACAGATAACCTACAATTTCAATAGGTAAAAATGATAGCTATGTGATACTAACAAGTAGTCGGGAAAAAAGGCAAAATACGAACACTAGGACACTTTATTGGAAACGTTTCGGTCCTGGGACATTGGTCATTATAATTTGGAGTGACACCAGGAGCCTCCAAGTTTCGGCCTCAGAACCGAAACGTTTCCAATATAATGTCCTAGTGTTTGCATTTTGTTTTTTTTCCAATTTTCAAAAGGAACCTTTAGATTATAGTTTAGTCGGTTCCGGACCATTAGTGAAAACTGTGGACATGTTTCCTTACGCCTGCTACCCCCCCCCAAGAGAGAGAGGGGAGTAAAAAAATGGTCTCCAATGGAAATGAATCAGTCAAACTGATGACAATAGCTTTACTAGGTTATAAACCATACCATGGGCGGGTATTGAACGCGTGGCGAGGGAGTCGTAAAACTCCAGGTCAGCAAGTTCGATCCTCGCCCGTGGTATGGTTTGTTTGCAATCGTGTCATTACGACTTCTTGAGTCGTTTACTGGGTTATCCTGGATTACTAACCCTCTGGATCCGAACAAATTCTTCATTATCAAATTGTTAATGTATAATGGACGAAGACAAATCGAAACGTCGTCCAAAGTTTCCACTTCAAATTGCGGATTATCGGTGAATCCCAGCATAACTGAAGGACGGTCCAAAACATGTATAAGTTTCATGTTGGGTGAGTACACTCTAGTGACCTTGGAGCCGAGTCAGCCTATAATATGGCGGCGACGCTGGGGTAAATAATCAAAATGTCATCATGAGAATACACCCAACAAGCACTTGCGCCTGATAATGGCTGTATCAGATGCAAATTTAAAATTTGTGTTCCGATTGACGTTATCAACTTAACCTCAGAGAAAGCTACTGTAAATATAGAAACCATTGCCACGAATTCTGTATTAGATATTTGTATCACCCTATATATAGTACATACCTTTCTAAACGTATTATTGCAATAAACACTGGTCGATTCACAAATGAACGCACATGGAGATAATGAAACAAGATTCTTCGTCTTTTTTTTATTATATTCATTGGAGAGCACCAAACTCGTGGGGGCCATGCAGTTCTTGGGAAATGGGAGGCAATCACGTTGGAACAAAGGTGTGGGGAGCCCAATTCCTTGGCTCAAGAACCCTTCACGAGCAGCAAGGCACCACTCCTCCCTCTTTCAAGGAAATAAAGGAGTACTGTATATATTGGTTTACAATATTAGTCTGCTAAAGAGGGCCTCAGTTGAAGGCTGAAATATGCAGTACTCTTACCTTCTGTTGTTCTCTTATTCATTCCTATTTTCCATCTACACACCTTAATCCTGTTCTCCGTAATTCTTCGTCTCTCTGGAGAATTTAAGTCAAATACTTTTAACTTGTCTTCAAAGTAAAGATTTCTTGTACAGGGGACTGGCTTTTGTTATAATCTCTGTACGATCTTCAGCGTATCTATGTCCATTCTATAATACGGAGACCAGAATTGCCCCTTTTATCACGACAATATACAGTGGTGGCAGATAATGAAAATGAGTATGCATGACGGATGTCACGGTGAGGTTTGCAAGAATTTTATGAATTAGCCACAGCGTGCTGTACGCATTGCCCACACGCATTCCCATTACTGAACTCATCCTCCAACTTTTTTATCGATCAGGGCAAAAAAAGAAAACGAACGCACTAAGGTAAGGTGATACGATCCTCGTTGCCAGAAGTAAATATCCCGTTAATATACGTTAACCTATCCAAACGTAGCCTAATCGATAATAACAATGATTAAACTTCCGTAGTATGCTAAATGCACCAACGGCAATTCAGAGGAAATTCCACGCTTTTTAATTGGAGACCAAGTTGCTTGCTGAGTCCAGGGTGGGTAAGCCGTGCTGCCGTACCCCACCATAGGACCATCAGTTGTCCGACCTTCAAGTGTCCTTAGACACTCCATCTTGATAATGAATGGGCCAACCCCAACAAAATTAATGCAGGAAAACCATGATATCCCCTGTATGTTGAGCCACTCTGGGTGAAGAATTTTCTACAATATCCATCAGCAGAGGCTCGTAAAATGAGACAAGCAACTGATGCAGGATGAAACTTTTTTTTTTTTTAACACATTTCAAAGCCCCGCCCTAAGGTATACTACCACCCCCTGGGATTCGACCCACAAGAGTTAACAGTCTACTAACACCCAGGTGTTACAGGTGTGAACATTATTATTATCACAACTAAGCGCTAAACCCACAAAGGTCATACAGCGCTGACAGATATGAACAAGGGCGGTAGGCGTAAAGAAACATGCCCAACGTTTCAACCCGTGCCGGGATCACGAGCCCTCGGTATCGTATTCGTAAATGAATCAGCAATGTTTGATGCTGTGTCAAAACACAAGGAAATTGGAAGCTTTGATACGACGAGATGAACAGCACTACTCAAGTGAAGCTTTGGAATTAATCGACAAGACAACTGTTATTTATTAATGGTATACAAAACCGACAAGTAGATCAACAAGACCCTCTCGCAACACCGGTATCTTTACTGTGATGCATAAGTGTTTCACGTGTCTTAATCACACAAGTCAACTGCCAGTACACACTTTGTTCAAGGCTTACTAGTAGTAGTGGCTTCTGTAACCCCGTTGGTTTGCTGATGTAGCTGATGGAGTAACCCTGCCTACCTACTTGCTGATTTATTTGTAGCTGCTGCTGTAACCCTGCCAATCTGCTGCTTTAACTTTGCTAGAATGCTAATTTTGCTTTTGTAGCTGCTACAGTAACCCTGTCAGCTTGTTGGTTCCCTGTTGAAGCTGCTACTGTAACCCTGCCAATCTGCTGGTTTGCTGTTTTAGCTGCTGCAGTAACCTTGTCAGCATGCTGATTCTCTGTTGCAGCTTCTGCTGTAAGCCTGCTAATCTGCTGCTGCTACTGCTGGAGTAACCAGCTTGCTGGTTTACTGTTGCTGCTGCTGTAACCCTGCCAGCCTGCTAACTGTTGTAACTACTAATGTAACCTTGCCAGCCTGCTAGTTCCGTGTAGTAGCTGTTGACAGCCTGCTGGTTCCCTGTTGCAGCTGCAACCTTGCCAATCTGATGGTTTGCCGATATACATGCTACTTTAACGCTATCAACCTCCTGGTTTGCTGTTGTAGCTGCTGCCGTAACCCTGTCAGCCTACTGGTTCCTTGTTGTAGCTGCTGCTGTAGTTTACCAACATGCTGGTTTTCTGTTGTAGCTGCTGCTGTAACCTTGCCAGCCTGTTGTTTTACTGTTGTAATTGCTGTGGCCGATGTTTTTTAGTGTCAACTTGCTCCTGTTACATATTTGTCATCTACTGAATGTTAACGTGCTCATCACATAAACCATACTAACGCCTAGTGCTCGAGTTTTAACCAGGTAACTGGCTCTGACTTTTGGTTTGAACTAGACCTTGTCACAGTGCTGCACTACAGGGGTTCTGACTTTTCGTTTGGTCACACAACAAACATCTACGTAATGTTGAAGAATTAGACACTTACACAACAACTGGGCATCTTTATTATGTGGACGTTTCACCAACCAGTAGCTTTATCAATACTATACGTAAGACTGAAGAGGTAGAAGATGAGGGAGTCAGTCCCTCAGTCTAGGAGCAGGTGTTCAGTTCTATTTTCTAAATAGTTTCTTGTTCTTATTTATTTTCCCCCTCAAGGGAGGTTCCTTGATGCTGGTGAGGGGCTCTTGATCTAGGGAATTGGATCTGTGCTCCAGTTCCCTGAATTAAGCCTGAATACCTTCCACATCCCCCCCACAGGCACTGCATAATCCTACAGGTTTAGCACTCCCCCTTGATTATAATAATAATTATTTATTTCCTTTCATCTTCATGGGAAAGTGGAATAAGAATCCTACCTCTGTAATCCATGCGTTTCATAAGATGCTGGGACCAAAGGGCTAGTAACCCCTTCTATAAATAATAATAAAAACTTCAAGTTGGGATGTTTGAATGTGTGTGGAATTGGTGCAGATGATTGTGAATGTTATGAATGAAAAAAAGCTAGATGTCCTAGCTCTATGCAAAACATAGCTGAAGGGGCAGGAGAGTTTCAACGAAGAGAAATAAATGGGATTAGGTCAGTGGTATCTGAGAGGATTACAGCTAAGGAAGGAGTAACAATAATGTTGAAGGATAAGTTACGGCAGGAAAAAGAGGGAATGTAAATGTATAAATTCAAGGATTATGTGGAGTAAAATAAGGGTTGGATGCAAAAAGTTGGTTATACTAAGTGTTTATGCACTTGAAGAAGAGAGTAGAGGAGAGAGAGTAAATTTGGGAAATGTTTAGGGAGTTTTGAACCAAGTGAGAGAGTAATTGTGGTGGTGGACCTGAATGCTGAAGTGGGAACAACTGTTGTAGAGGGCATAGTAGGCAAGTCTGGGGTGCCAGGGGGCCTTTGATGCAAGTTTGAATAGAAAGAGGTTTGGTCAGTGTTGCTTGTTGTTCACAATCTACATAAACGACATTGATGAGAGAAATAGCGACATAAGCAAGTTTGCCGATGACACCAAAATAGGCCGTCCAATTCATTCTAATGAGGACATTAGAGTACTCCAGGAAGATTTGAATAGACTGATGCAGTGGTCGGAGAAGTGGCAGATGCAGTTTAATATAGACAAATGCAAAGTTCTAAACATTGGACAGGAAAATAACCATGCCACATATAAACTAAATAATGTAGATCTTAATATTACTGACTGCGAAAGGGATTTGGGAGTTCTGGTTAGCAGTAATCTAAAACCAAAACAACAGTGCATAAGTATTCGCAATAAAGTGAACAGAATCCTTGGCTTCATATCAAGAAGCATAAATAATAGGAGTCCTCAGGTTGTTCTTCAACTCTATATGTATATCCTTGGTTAGGCCTCATCTAGATTATGCTGCACAGTTTTGGTAACTGTATTACAGAATGGATATAAATCTCTGGAAAACGTACAAAGGAGGATGACAAAGTTGATCCCATGTATCAGAAATCTTCCATATGAGGATAGACTGAGGGCCCTGAATCTGCACTCTCTAGAAAGGCACAGAATTATTTAGGATATGACTGAGGTGTATAAATGGAAGACAGGAATAAATAAAAAGGATGTAAATAGTGCTAAAAATATCTAGCCTAGACAGGACTCGCAGCAATGGCTTTAAGTTGGAAAAATTCAGATTCAGGAAGGATATAGGGAAGCACTGGTTTGGTAATAGAGTTGTGGACAAGTGGAACAAACTCCCGAGTACAGTTATAGAGGCTAAAACGTTGTGTAGTTTTAAAAATAGGTTAGATAAATTCATGAGTGGGTGCGTGTGGGTGTGAGTTGGACCTGACTAGCTTGTGCTACTAGGTCAGATGCCGTACTCCTTCCTTAAGTGAATGCAACCTGACCTGACTAGGTTGGGGCATTGGCTTAAGCCGGTAGGAGCCTTGAACCTGCCTCGCATGGGCCAGTAGGCCTGCTGCAGTGTTTCTTTTTTCTTATGTTCTTATAAGTAATGTACGTATTTTAAGAAAAGGAGGATAAATAAATATGAGATATGATAAAAAACGTTATGACAATAGTGTGTTGGATTGATGGATAAAAGATTGATGGGCCAATTTCTGGATGTGCATATTTGTAGCGGGGCAATAGATATATCAGATCGTTATTTAGTTGTAGCTACAATGAGAATAAGAGGTAGATAGGGTACAAGGAAAATGGCATCAATGAGAGAGAGAGAGAGAGAGAGAGAGAGAGAGAGAGAGAGGAGAGAGCGAGAGAGCGAGAGAGCGAGAGAGCGAGAGAGAGAGATGAAAGGTGAAAGTTTATAAACTAAAGGAGGTAGTTAGGGTAAGATAAAAACAACTATTGGGTATTGTGTAGATTTAAGAAGGGTGGGTGCTGGAGGGAAGAAGAGCGATTGATAGAATGATGAGGTACAGGGAGTGGTAAGGGAAAAAAAAGTTAGCATGAGAGGTCTTTAAAAAGCAGAAGTGAAATAAGGAGGGTGGAGTATATGGAAAGTAAAAGAGGTTAAGAGAGTGGTGAGGGAGTGTAAAAGGAGAGCAAATGAGAGTGGGTGAGATTGTCAATAAATTTTGCTGAGAATTAGAAAAGGTTATGGAGTGAGATTAATAGGTTAAGAAAGCCTAGGGAATGAATGGATTTGACAGTGACAAACAGGAGAGGAATTATGTGATGAGGAGCTAGAGGTACTGGAAAGATGACCGGAATATTTTGAGCTATTAAATGTTGAAGAAAGAGAGGCAGTGATTTCATGCACTGGTCAAGGATGTATAAGATTCTTTAGGAGTGAGGAAGAACCAGATGTGAGAGTGGTGGAGGTGCATGAGGCAGTGAGTAAAATGAAAGGGGGTGAAGCAGCTGGGATTGATGGGCTCATGACAGAAATGTTAAAAGAATTTTGGGATGTAGTTTTGGAGTGATTGGTACTTTTGTTCAAGAAACGTATGAAAGAGGAATAGGTACCTAGGGATTGGTAGAGAGCGTGCATAGTTCCTTTGTATAAAAGAAAAGGGGATAAAAAAAAAAAGTGTAAAAATTATACTGGAATAAGCCTGTTGGGTATACCAGGTAAAGTGTATGGTAGAGTTATTACTGAAAGAATTAAGGGTAAGACAGAGAGCAGGACTGCAGATGAACAAGGAAGCTTTGCAAAGGGTAGGGAATGTGTAGAATAACATTATAAGTGAACAATATTTAGATAAAGGTAAGGAATTTTTCATTGTTTTCATTTATTTAGAAAAGGCATATGATATGGTGGATAGGGGAGTGATGTGGCAGATGTGCAAGAGTATGGAATATGTGTTGCGAGGGGTGTCTTTCATAGATTGGGTAATGAACAGAAGAGATTGGGTGGCTACTTGCTGTATTGAAGGTAAAATATGGGTGATATGCTCTGAGCCCTAGCCTGCTGCCTGTCCTACACTGAGTCTGGCTGGTAACTGACGCTAGGGGAGCTGAGGGGCATCGTATTCGAAGACTGACCTTTGACACTGCTTAGGTCATCAAGAAAGGCGTAACGGCCAACAGTCACTCATGACTCAGTAACTGTTATAAGCTACTCACAGAACTTATGTACTATCACTGTACTGACTGTGACATATGTGGTAGGTTACTGAATGCTGTTAAAAGTTTTTATGAGGATAGTGAGGCTCAGGTTAGGGTATGTAGGAGAAAGAGATTATCTTCCCATAAAAGTAGGCCTTCAACAGGGATGCGTGACGTCACCATGGTTGTTTTAACAGCCTGGTTGATCAGGCCCTGATCCACCGTGAGGCCTGGTCACGGACTGGGCCGTGCGGGTGTTGACCCCCAAAACCCCCTCCAGGCATACTCCAGGTAAGAATTAAAAAATTAAATTTAAATAATCTACACTTACCATGCTTAGGTTTGATGGTAGTGGCTCGCTCATAGGGCGAAGGCTTGGGGAACAGAGAGTCCAGCTCCTGTGGTGCACTGCCCTGAGAAGATAGTGCACAAAGGAACAAATACTTAATCTCCAAAAGTAAATTACATATTCACAATTGTTACAGTTTCAAGGAAAGCACTTAGTATGCACAGCATTTTGAATAGACTTAAAGTAGGACTAAACTTACTAATATTAAAACAGTTAACAAAAAAAGGCACAATAACGTGACTGGAACAATACACACACAACCCGCACATATAAAAAGAGAGGAGCTTACGACGACGTTTCGGCCCGACTTGGACCATTTACAAAGTCACACTAAGGTTAGTGTGACTTTGTAAATGGTCCAAGTCGGGCTGAAACGTCGTCGTAAGCTCCTCTCTTTTTATATGTGCGGGTTGTGTGTGTATTAAAACAGTTACATGAATGTGAATCTATTATAGTTTATAATTAAGGAAGAGGTATTAACAGGAAGATATACTTAAAACATACATTCTGGTAAGTGTACATATGAGAAAATTTAAATTTAAAATGTATAATTCAGCTGTATACAAAAGCAATGACTGAATATGTAGGATAATACTAATATGATACAAGAAAGCAAAAGCAAAAATATTAATAATGATGCCTGTACAATAAAGGCTAAATGTGTGGTAGACAAGCTAAAATTAAGGGGCAATAAACAATAAAATTTAATAGTAAGTAAGGAAAATTATTTCAGGGAGTTGCATGATACTACATGATTGGTATACTATTTGAGTGCAGTACTTTTTAAACTTAGATGTAAATTCATTTAATAACAGTTATTTTTTGAAGTCATCTGGTAAGGTGTCCCGTGGCTCGGTTGGCAATGCAATCTTAAGATAAGATTTTGTTTGGATTTTTAACCCCGAAGGGTTAGCCACCCAGGATAAACCCAAGAAAGGCAGTGAGTCATCGAGGACTGTCTGTCTTATTTCCATTGGGGTCCTCAATCTTGTCCCCCAGGATGCGACCCACACCAGTCGACTAACACCCAGGTACCTATTTGCTACTAGTTGAACAGGACAATAGGTGTAAGGAAACGCATCAAAATGTTTCTACCCCACCGGGAATCGAACCCGGGCTCTCTGTGTGTGAAGCGAGAGCTTTACCAGCTAGGCAAAGCCTTTTATTTGCTTTGCATTTTTCTAGTTTCAATCAAATACTACAAGGATTATCAAAGATACAGACAGTACTATTTGCTTAAAGTGTAGTGAGATTTGTATCACAAGAGTTCCACATGTCTAATTCCACTAAGAGGGATAAGTAGCTGCTTCGAGCCCTGAATACTGAGGAGGCTTCCCTTCATAAGTTACACTCTCTCTGTAATGTTTTAGAGTTTGTGGTCATGCAGGGTACCTGAGTGACACCAAATATTTAGAAAGAAGAAGAATCACAAATGCTAATTTGTTTATTAAACAAACTACTACAGTATTTAAATTCTGAAGTAAAAATGCAATTATTTGTTTACTTATTTTGTTGAATAATCATTTTTGTTAAAATTTAATTTCCACTAGTGAAACAGCAAACAGCAAGAAACCCCCATAAATCTTGTTCTGCTTAGGTCCCCTGGACCTCTAAATTCTGTACTAGTCTAATACATATCTCTAATAAATCTTCTTAAATATGCTGTATATTAGCTTTCAAATACAGTGGACCCCCGCCTAACGAACAAAATTCATTCCAGAAGCCTGCTCAAGTGCCATTATCGAACGAATTTACTTCCTTAAGAAATAATGTCATGTAGGTTAGTCTATTTCAGACCCCAAAAATACACTTCCACAAGCACTTACAATATTATACTTACATAATTGTACGATTTCCGGGGTGCTTGTTAGGCGGGGGTCCACTGTACATAGTTATGAAAAGTTATGAATGCCATTATTTTGCAATATTAACTTCCTCATATAACTACTTCTATTTTACCATTTATATACAGAATCATCACTAAAAATTAATATCATGGTTAATACTCATTATCATTAGATACCCACATTTGATTAAACTTGCAGTCCTATTAGAGTATTCAAGCATGAATGAAGTCTCTAAGCATTTGTAGAACTGTACTAGTATTAAGTAACATTTGTCCTAGTTATAGTCTAACAAATTATGTATACACAGTTTTTGCCTCAAATTTTGGGAAGGTTACGAATCAAAATATATTGTCCCAGGAATATGTAATGAAAAAAATTGCCGTCTATTTTTTATGCAGCCATGCATCAAACATATACAGTGGTCCCTCGGTTTTCGCCGAAAATTTGTTCCAGAATGCTGCTCAAGTGCCATTACCGAACGAATTTACTTCCTTAAGAAATAATGTCACGTAGGTTAGTCTATTTCAGACCCCCAAAAATACACTTGCAACAGCACTTACGAAAATACACTTACATAAATGTTCGAGTTTGGAGATGCACGAAAACCGAGGGACCACTGTACAGATATTCATAAAATACTAGAATGAATCAGCACCTAAATAATAAAACTGTAGGAGAGCCAAAAGCAACCACAATAAAAATTAAATCATCTATCTGAATAAGCATCTGAGAATCCAATCTGAATTCAGTAGTACAGTGGTACCTCTACTTACGAGCAGCTCCCAACCTAATTTTCATTATTTCTTATGGGAACAAATTCCTTCGGTATCGACACTTGAATAGCCGTCTGGAACGAATTAAGCTCGTATGTAGAGGTACTACTGTACGTATATCAATAAAATACCTATCTTGTGGGCAGTAGTAAATAGGTTTGTGATTTAATAAAACCCACTGCAGGGGAAAAACATCAATAAAGGCTCCATTTAAGTGTATTTCTCTACATTAAGAGGACAAAAAGCATTGTGATGGTCGGGCAAGTTACAGCGATAATAAGTTATTTATAGCTGGCATATTTAAGGTACTATCCGGTTAAACGTTTTGGCAAGTGTGTATATAAGTAAGTTTTTATTCAGGTTCAATACACAGGCTCAAATTTATACAACAGTCTTATATAGTAAACTATGAGTAAATTAACCTAAGATAATCCAATATGTCATTTTTGGTGAAATTTCTGAATATTTCTCAAATTTCTGTATCTAATCAACTTAAGTGACTTCATCCAGAAAATGTATATAAAAGACCCAAATATGGCTGTTGTCATAGCCACAAAATTCAGTACAGTATAAACATGTACTGGTAATCAAGTTAGAACTATGCCCACAAACAGAGACCCCAACCAATTTTTGAGAAATTGTAGGGATACCTCTTTTGTAAGTAAAATTTTCTGATGCTCCCATGTCAATAGCCACATCCCCCCCTCTCCCCCCAAAAAGCAAAAACAGAAATAAAGTACACTATGACAGTTTTGATCCTCTCTTTTCTCCCCTCCATATAATGTTATCATTGATGTAATTAAGAACCATAAAAGTAGGAGCCATAATGAGCTCCACTTCTTGGTGTCCGGGTTTGAAATGCTATATAAATTTTGGTTGATACAGTAAAGGAAGCAAGCATTTTTAAACAGGAGAGGTAGACTGATATCAAAATCTTAGGTCAAGAAAGATACCTACATACCACCAGCCTGGTGATTAACTTTCCCACAGCTGTAGAATATATGCATTACAGAAAAGGGGAGCCGGTGTTTGATACCCTAATCAAAGTACTGACCAATACAACTTTGACTGATTAAACATTTAGGGGTTAGAAATGGTTTTAACGAATGTCCCTCCAGGGAAGTTCCTTGATACTCGCAAGACTTGATTTTAGGAACTGGACCTGTGCTCAAATTCCTTGAATCGAATCTGAATACCTTCCATTTCCCTAGGTGCTGTATGACCCTTTATGGGTTTAGCGCTCCCCATGACTAATGGAAACAAATGATAAAAGCCAAGTAAGCAGAATTGTCTACCAGTTTGCTATCACCCAGATTCCCTATAATTTACACGTTAGCAACAAGGGAAGATATCGAAGACACGTATACATATCACTGGTTGAATGGTATTGAGCTTCCTACCTCTAAAAATAGCTTATTTCTTATTATATCTTCATCGATTTCAAGGAAAGCCGCACTTTTCTTCTCCATGTTTCCTAAGTAATGTTTTGAAACTAGCTTAAACACTTTTATAAACTAGTAAGTGAGGATAAAAATCTAACAAAGAGTATAACACATACTTTTTGTTTATTTAGAAAAAACAAAGCGTCAATATTTATGTTAAAAGCGAACTAATAATATCTTAAAAGTGCTTAATGTTACAATTCTAAAAAGTGGTAGCCTTCTGTTTGTGTTTACATTTGAATGTCAGTAATGACATCAGCAGTGACGTCAGCAGTGACGTCAGCAGTGACGCCTCGAGAGGGGAGGAGCTAATGAGAGGTTCAGCTGGAGCAGCAACTGAGCAACTCTCATGGCTCAGTGGTAGCAAGATGACCGAGGGAGGAGTGCTGGACCAGTTTTGTAATTCTTCATTTTGGGTATGTGTCCAGTAATGGATTCCAGCATGTTTTGACGCATACAATGTGTATAGAGCCTTATACTATCGTGAAAAAAAAATGTTTTTGAAATGATAGTTGATTTTAGTAGTAATATTAAGTGGAATTTGTATAATACTGCGGCAAGGTATTCCAAACAAGGGTTAGTGACCATGGGAACTAACCAACGTTACTATCACGGTACGGAGGAAATAACAGAGTAACGTAATATAGACAGAAATGAAATACATCGAAAACGTGTAGAGGCGTGCACTGGCCCTGGAAACAATGTTTGTACAAGTTCGTAATGATTACCTAGTGTAACTCACATGGCGTCTCACCTACCACAACCCTGACTGTTCCACTGCAGCTACTGCTTCAGCTTCATGGCTCTGTGACGTGGTAGTGTGTGGTGGTTTACTGTGTCACATGGTACTTGTGTGGTGGTGGTTCACTGTGTCACATGGTAGTTGTGTGGTGGTGGTTCACTGTCACATGGTAGTTGTGTGTGATAGTTTACTGTCACATGGTAGTTGTGTGTGATGGTTTACTGTGTCACATAAGAACATAAGAAAGAAGGAACACTGCAGCAGGCCTACTGGCCCATGCGAGGCAGGTCCAAGTCTCCCACCAGCTTAAGCCAATGCCCCGACCCGCACCCACTCATATATTTGTCTAGCCTATTTTTTAAAACTACACAACGTTTTAGCCTCTATAACTGTACTCGGGAGTTTGTTCCACTCATCGACAACTCTATTACCAAACCAATGCTTTCCTATATCCTTCCTGAATCTGAATTTATCTAACTTAAAGCCATTGCTGCTGTATAACCCTTGTGGTTTAGCGCTTCTTTTGATTATAATAATAATAATAATAAAGCCATTGCTGCGAGTCCTGTCAATACTAGATATTTTTAGCATGATATATTACATCCCCTTTATTTATTCCTGTTTTCCATTTATGCACCTCAATCATATCCCCCCCAATTCTACGCCTTTCTAGAGTGTGCAGATTCAGGGCCCTCAGTCTATCCTCATAGACAAGATTTCTGATACATGGGATCAACTTAGTCATCCTCCTTTGTACGTTTTCCAGAGCATTTATATCCATTCTGTAATACGGTGACCAAAACTGTGCAGCATAATCTAGATGAGGCCTAACCAAGGATATATAGAGTTGAAGAACAACCTGAGGACTCCTATTATTTATGCTTCTTGGTATGAAGCCAAGGATTCTGTTCGCTTTATTGCGAACACTTGTGCACTGCTGTCTTGGTTTTAGATTACTACTAACCAGAACTCCTAAATCCTTTTCGTAATCAGTAGTATTAAGATCTACATTATTTAGTTTATATGTGGCATGGTTATTGTCCTGTCCAATATTTAGAACTTTGCATTTGTCTATATTAAACTGCATCTGCCACTTCTCCGACCACTGCATCAGTCTATTCAAATCTTCCTGGAGTGCTCTAATGCCCTCATTTGAATGAATTGGACGGCCTATTTTGGTGTCATCGTCAAATTTGCTTATGTCGCTATTTATTCCCTCATCATGGTAGTTGTGTGTGATGGTTTACTGTCACATGTTAGTTGTGTGTGATGGTTTACTGTGTCACATGGTAGTTGTGTGGTGGTGGTTCACTGTCACATGGTAGTTGTGTGGTGGTGGTTCACTGTCACATGGTAGTTGTGTCGTGGTGGTTCACTGTGTCACATGGTAGTTGTGTGGTGGTGGTTCAGTGTCACATGGTAACAAAAAAGGCACAATACCGTGACTGGAACAATACACACACAACCCGCACATATAAAAGGGAGGAGCTTACGACGACGTTTCGGCCATGTCATGTCAGAGATCACAGTCATCCTATTGATTGGTCTTCTGCTAAAACTGTCTACCCTACGTCCAACTTTCATAGTCGCCGCCTGGTTGAATCCTCCCTTATACACAACTTTCCCTGTATGAATCTTAGCCCTGGCTTTGTCTCTGTTGATGCTTTCCTCTCCCATTACATTGTTAAATGCTCTAAACTTCAGAACACCCGTGACTTAACCTGATTCCTTCCCCTTTCATCTCTTTCCCCTTCTCCTTTTTTCTCCTATGGGTTTTCCTTTCTTTTTTTTCTTTTGCCTTGTATTTGTCCTTCATTTTATTCGCCTTTCCTCCCACCTTTCGTCCCACCCTTGCGGGCCGCTAGCCTCATTGCAGTGCTCCCTTTCTTGTATATGACTGTCTCCACTACTATTATTACTACTACTACCACTTCCACTACTTCATTATTTCCCCACTCTCTTGTACCCTCCCCTGTCTACCTGCCTATAAATACCCCTTCTTCCGTCTATGTGTGTTAGTGTGACTTTGTAAATGGTCCAAGTCGGGCCGAAACGTCGTCGTAAGCTCCTCCCTTTTATATGTGCGGGTTGTGTGTGTATTGTCACATGGTAGTTGTGTGGTGGTGGTTCACTGTGTCACATGGTAGTTGTGTGGTGGTGGTTCACTGTGTCACATGGTAGTTGTGTGGTGGTGGTTCACTGTGTCACATGGTAGTTGTGTGGTGGTGGTTCACTGTGTCACATGGTAGTTGTGTGGTGGTGGTTCACTGTCACATGGTAGTTGTGTGGTGGTGGTTCACTGTGTCACATGGTAGTTGTGTGGTGGTGGTTCACTGTGTCACATGGTAGTTGTGTGGTGGTGGTTCACTGTGTCACATGGTAGTTGTGTGGTGGTGGTTCACTGTCACATGGTAGTTGTACTCGCCTAGTTGTGGTTGCAGGGGTCGATTCATAGCTCCTGGCCCCGGTGGTTTACTGTCGCATGGTAGTTGTGTGTGGTGGTTTACTGTCACATGGTAGTTGTGTGTGGTGGTTTACTGTCACATGGTAGTTGTGTGTGATGGTTTACTGTCACATGGTAGTTGTGTGTGATGGTTTACTGTCACATGGTAGTTGTGTGGTGATGGTTTACTGTCACATGGTAGTTGTGTGGTGATGGTTTACTGTCACATGGTAGTTGTGTGTGATGGTTTACTGTCACATGGTAGTTGTGTGTGATGGTTTACTGTCACATGGTAGTTGTGTGTGATGGTTTACTGTCACATGGTAGTTGTGTGTGATGGTTTACTGTCACATGGTAGTTGTGTGTGATGGTTTACTGTCACATGGTAGTTGTGTGTGATGGTTTACTGTCACATGGTAGTTGTGTGTGATGGTTTACTGTCACATGGTAGTTGTGTGTGATGGTTTACTGTCACATGGTAGTTGTGTGTGATGGTTTACTGTCACATGGTAGTTGTGTGTGATGGTTTACTGTCACATGGTAGTTGTGTGTGATGGTTTACTGTCACATGGTAGTTGTGTGTGATGACTGTCACATGGTTGTGGATGGTTTACTGTCACATGGTAGTTGTGTGTGATGGTTTACTGTCACATGGTAGTTGTGTGTGATGGTTTACTGTCACATGGTAGTTGTGTGTGATGGTTTACTGTCACATGGTAGTTGTGTGTGATGGTTTACTGTCACATGGTAGTTGTGTGTGATGGTTTACTGTCACATGGTAGTTGTGTGTGATGGTTTACTGTCACATGGAAGTTGTGTGGTGGTGGTGGTTCACTGTCACATGGAAGTTGTGTGGTGGTGGTGGTTCACTGTCACATGGTATTTGTGTGGTGGTGGTGGTTCACTGTCACATGGTATTTGTGTGTGGTGGTTCACTGTCACATGGTAGTTGTGTGGTGGTTCACTGTCACATGGTAGTTGTGTGGTGGTTCAGATTGTCTGTATCACATGGTAGTGTGTAAGCTTATTCAGGTACATGTACACATAAATACAGTTGCATAAATTATCATACAAAGCAGCATATGTGTGGATTACCTAGGATAACCTAAAAATGTCAGACGAAGTGACTTATTTCCATGTGTGGGGTGGTTCAGTGTCTGTCGCATGGTAGTGTGTATGGCAGTTCAGTGTGTGTGTGTGTGTGTCGTAGTTTAAGACGAGGTATGATAAAGCTCATGGAGCAGGGAGAGAGAGGACCTAGTTGTGATCAGTGAAGAGGGGGGTCAGGAGCTTAGTCTCGACCCCTGCAACCACAAATAGGCGAGTACAAATAGGCGAGTACATATAGGCGAGTACATATTACCATGTGAACCACCACACACTACCATGTGACACATACTTTAAAGCTATGTATGGTTCCTGCCTCCACTACCTCACTTGCCAGACTATTCCACTTCCTGATAACTCTGACTAAAGAAATACTACTTCCTAACATCCCTTTGACTCGTCTGAGTCTTCAACTTACAATTGTGACCCCTTGTTTCTGTGTCCCATCTCTGGAACATCCTGTCTGTCCACCTTATCTATTCCTCGCAATATTCTGTATGTCGTTATCATGTCTTCCCTAACACTCCTGTCCTCCAGTGTCGTCAGGCCTATTTCCCTTAACCTTTCTTCGTAGGACATTCCCCTTAGCTCTGGAACTAGCCTAGTCTCAAACCTTTGCACTTTCTCTAATTTCTTGACGTGCTTGACCAGGTACGGGTTCCAAGCTGGCGCTGCATACTCTAGTATGGGCCTGACGTACACGGTGTAGTGTCTTGAACGATTCCTTACTAATGTATCGGAATGCTATTCTCAGGTTTGCCAGTCGCCCATATGCTGCATCAGTTATCTGGTTGATGTGTGCTTCCGGAGACGTGCTTGGTGTTATACTCACCCCAAGATCTTTCTCCTTGAGCGAGGTTTGCAGTCTTTGGCCACCTAGCTTATACTCTGTCTGCGGTCTTCTTTGCCCTTCCCCGAGCTTCATGACTTTGCATTTGGCGGGGTTAAATTCGAGAAGCCAGTTGCTGGACCAGGTGTCCAGCATGTCCAGGTCTCTTTGAAGTCCTGCCTGATCCTCATTTGATTTAATTCTCCTCATTAACTTCACATCGTCTGTGAACAGACACTTCTGAGTCTATCCCGTCCATCATGTCATTCACATATACCAAGAATAGCACTGGTCCTAGGACTGACCCCTGTGGGACCCCGCTCATCACAGGCGCCTACTGTGATACCTCATCACGTACCATGACCCGTTGTTGCCTCCCTGTCAGGTATTCTCTGATCCAATGCAGTGCCCTTTCTGTTATACATGCCTGATCCTTTAACTTCTGCACTAATCTCTTATGAGGAACTGTGTCGAAGGCCTTCCTGCAGTCCAAGAAAATGAAATTAACCCACCCTCTCGTGTCTTCTGTTACTTTGTCATAGAACTCCAGAAGGTTTGTGACACAGGATTTGCCTTCCATAAATCCGTGCTGGTTGTTGTTTATAAGCTTGTGCCGTTCCAGGTGCTCCACCATTCTCCTCCTGATTATCTTCTCCATTACTTTGCACACTATACACGTGACACTGGTCTATACAGTTTAGTGCCTCGTTTCTGTCTCCTTTCTTAAAAATGGGAACTACATTTGCCTTCTTCCATACCTCAGGTAGCTGCCCAGTTTCAAGGGATGTGTTGAATATTGTGGTTAGTGGCACACACAGCATCTCTGCTCCCTCTCTAAGGACTCAGGGTGAGATGTTATCTGGTCCCATTGCCTTTGAGGTATCAATGTCATTGAGCAACTTCAGCACCTCCTCCTCTGTTGTGTGTATGTCATCCAACACTTGGTATATTCCTTGCTGGTGTCCCACTCTGTACTGTCTTCCCAGAGTCCTTCCTGCCTCCAATGTAAATACCTCCTTAAATCTCGTGTTGAGCTCCTCACATACCTCTTGATCGTTTCTTGTGAGTTCCCCCCCTTCTTTCCTCAGCCTGATCACCTGGTCTTTGACTGTTGTCTTCCTCCTAATGTGACTATACAGCAGTTTCGGGTCCGACTTGACTTTCGATGCTATGTCATTTTCGTACTGTCGCTGGGCCTCCCTCCTTATCTGTGCATACTCGTTTCTGGCTCTACGACTAATCTCCTTATTTTCCTGGGTCCTTTGCCTTCTGTACTTTTTCCATTCTCTAACGCACTTAGTCTTTGCCTCCCTGCACCTTTGGGTAAACCAAGGGCTCGTTCTGGACTTCCTTTATTTCTGTTGCCCTTGGGAACAAAACTTGCCTCTGCTTCCTTGCATTTTGTTGTTACGTATGCCATCATTTTGTTTACTGACTTTCCTTCCATGTCGCTGTCCCACTGAACCTCCTGCAGGAAGTTCCTCATACCCGTGTAGTCCCCTCTCTTATAGTTTGGCTTTTCCATTTCAACTCCTGTTGCCCTCTCCACCTGTAACTGCTATATACTCGAAGCTCAGAACCACATGGTCACTGGCCCCCAGGGGCCTTTCATATGTGATGTCTTCAATGTCTGAGCTGCTCTGACATGTTGGTGCATAAGGTTTTCCAGTACTACAACCATCATCTTGGCTCTCCATGTTTCTGGCCCCCCATGTGGCTCCATGTTTACCCAATCGATCTCCCTGTGGTTGAAGTCACCCATAACCAGTAATTTTGCTCTGGCAGAGTGAGCTCTTCTTGCCACCTCAGCCAGTGTGTCCATTGCTCTGTTGCTCTCTTCATATTCCTCTCTTGGCCTCCTGCAGTTCTGTGGTGGGTTATACATCACTGCAATGGCTACCTTATGTTCCCCCGACTGAAGTGTACCTATTATGTAGTCCCGTTCAATAATCATATCCATTCCTTCCATTTCCTCAAATCTCCATTGGTTCCTTACAAGCAGTGCAACCCCTCCTTCCCCTCTACTCCTATCTTTCCTCAGGATCTGATAACCCGGTGGGAAGATTGCATCTGTTATTGCCTCGGTGAGTTTCGTTTCTGTGACTGCTATGATGTCTGGGGCTTCTCATTTATTCTCTCATTCCACTCCTCATATTTATTCGTTATTCCATCCGTGTTCGTGTACCAAACCTTCAACTTCGTTTCTAAAACTGTGGTCCTGGGGGAATATTGGGGTTGGAGCGGGAGCCCTGGTGGGGGCTATGGGGGTTGCAGTGGGGTGGGGTTTATGATGGGGGTTGGGGCAGAGTGCCTGTAGGGGTTGCTATAGGGGTGGGGGTTGCTGTAGGGTGGGGGTTGCTGTAGGGGTGGGGTTTGTGATGGGGGTGGGGACAGAAGGAACGGGGTGTGGGTGTCGGTTTAAATTGTTCAGTTGCCTTGGGATTCTCGTGGTTGGAGTCCTTCTGCGGGTGGTTTGGAGGGCTACTGGGTGGTGTCCACTTTGTCACCTCCGCATCTGTGTGATCCTCCAGCTCTTCTGGTTCTGCTCAGGTGGTACCTGATTCCTGTGGTCCTGCGGATCTGGATCGGCTGGTTCTGCTGAAAATTCTTTGAGGGCCGTGTTCCCCTTGTAACACCATTTCAAACATTTGTCCCTGGGTATTCCCTTCCCTATTGCTTTCATGATACCTTCAATGGTTTTCCTCTGTTTCTTTTATTATGGGTTCCCCTCGACTTCTGAGCCCGTAGAAAATTGACCCTCTCTTTCTCTCTCCTCTCTTCTTCTCTCTCTCTCTTCTCTCTTCTCTTGTTCCTCTTCGTTCTTTCTCTTGTTCTTCTCTCGTCTCTTCTCTTCCTTTTCTCTTTCTTTTTTTTTTTCCTTTCCTTCCTTTTTTTTTCCTTCTTTTCCTCCTTTTTTTTTTCCCGTTTCCTCTCTCTCGTTCTCTCTCTCTTCTTTCTCTCTCTCTTCTCTCTCTCGTTCTCTCTCTCGTTCTCTCTCGTTCTCTCTCTCGTTCTCTCTCTCGTTCTCTCTCTCGTTCTCTCTCTCGTTCTCTCTCTCGTTCTCTCTCTCGTTCTCTCTCTCGTTCTCTCTCTCGTTCTCTCTCTCGTTCTCTCTCTCGTTCTCTCTCGTTCTCTCTCGTCCTCCCACTGTGTCTCCAATTGCATCCTCAGAGCTGTTTTAGTTCCTTCCATTGAAGCGACGTGTGAGAGAGGGTGTGTGTGTGTGTGTGTACTCACCTAATTGTGGTTGCAGGGGTCGAGACTCGGCTCCTGGCCCCGCCTCTTCGCTGTCTGCTACTGGGTCTCTGCTCTCCCTGCTCCATGAGCTTTATCATACCTTGTGTTAAAACTATGTATGGTTCCTGCCTCCACTATATCTTTCTCTAGACTATTCCACTTCCTGACTACTCTGTGGCTGAAGAAATGCTTCCTGTGTGTGTGTGTGTACTCACCTAATTGTGGTTGCAGGGGTCGAGACTCAGCTCCTGGCCCCGCCTCTGCACTGTCCGCTACTGGGTCTCTGCTCTCCCTGCTCCGTGAGCTTTATCATACCTTGTCTTAAAACTATGTATGGTTCCCGCCTCCACTATATCGTTCGCTAAACTATTCCACTTCCTAACTACTCTATGGCTGAAGAATTGCTTCCTAACATCCCTCTGACTCATCTGAGTCTTCAGCTTCCAGTTGTGTCCCCTTGTTTCTGTGTTTCCTCTCTGGAACATCCTGTCACTATCTACCTTGTCGATTCCCCGCAGTATTTTGTATGTCGTTATCATGTCTCCTCTAACCCTTCTGTCCTCCAGTGTTGTTAGTCCTATTTCCCTCAACCTTTCTTCATAAGGCAGTCCCCTGAGTTGTGGAACTAGCCTTGTCGCAAACCTTTGCACTTTCTCTAATTTCTTGACGTGCTTGACCAGGTGTGGGTTCCAGACTGGTGCTGCATACTCTAGTATGGGCCTGACGTATACGGTATACAGTGTCTTGAACGATTCCTTGTTAAGGTAACGGAACGCTAATCTTAGGTTTGCCAGTCACCCATATGCTGCCGCGGTTATCTGGTTGATGTGTGCTTCCGGAGACGTGCTTGGTGTTATACTCACCCCAAGGTCTTTCTCCTTTGATGAGGTTTGTAGCCTTTGTCCACCTAGTCTGTACTCTGTCAGCGGTCTTCTTTGCCCTTCTCCGATCTTCATGACTTTGCATTTGGTGGGGTTAAATTCGAGAAGCCAGTTGCTAGACCAGCTGTCAAGCTTGTCCAGGTCACTTTGAAGTCCTGCTTGGTCTTCATCCGATGTGATTCTCCTCATTAATTTCACATCATCTGCGAAAAGAGACACTTCTGAGTCTATCCCATCCGTCATGTTATTCACATATAGCAAGAATAGCACTGGTCCTAGGACTGACCCCTGCGGTACACCGCTCGTCACAGGCGCCCACTGTGATACCTCATCACGCACCATGACTCGTTGTTGCCTCCCTGTGAGGTATTCCCTGATCCATTCCAGTGTCCTTCCTGTTATACACGCTTGGTCTTCCATCTTCTTTACTAATCTCATGTGAGGAACTGTGTCAAAAGCCTTCCTGCAGTCCAAGAAAATGCAGTCAACCCACCCTTCTCTCTCTTGCCTTACCTCTGTTACTTTATCATAGAACTCCAGGAGGTTTGTTACACAGGATTTGCCTTCCCTGAAACCGTGCTGTCTGGCGTTGATTAACCTGTTCTGCTCCAGATGCTCCACCATTCTTTTTCTGATGATTTTCTCCAAGACTTTGCACACTATACACGTAAGTGACACCGGTCTGTAGTTTAGTGCCTCTTTTCTGTCTCCTTTTTTAAAGATGGGGACTACGTTGGCCTTTTTCCATATCTCAGGTAGCTGCCCAGTTTCAAGGGATGTGTTGAAAATTTTGGTAAGTGGCACACTCAGAACCTCAGCTCCTTCCCGAAGGACCCATGGTGAGATATTGTCCGGACCCATTGCCTTTGAGGTATCAAGGTCACTGAGTAACTGCTTCACTTCCCCCTCAGATGTGTGTATTCCCTCCAGCACTCGATACATCCCTTGTTGGTGATGCACCCCGTCCTGTCTACCCAACTGCCTCCCTTCCTCCACTGTGAATACGTACTTCCCTAAACCTCGAGTTGAGCTCCTCACATACCTCTTGATCATTACTTGTGAGTTCCCCATCTTCCCTCCTCAGCCTTATCACCTGATCCTTTACTGTTGTCTTCCTTCTGATGTGGCTGTACATCAGTTTCGGGTCAGACTTGACTTTCGATGCTATGTCGTTTTCGTACTGTTTCTGGGCCTCCCTCCGTACCTGTGCATACTCGTTTCTAGCTCTTCGACTAATCTCCTTGTTTGCTTGGGTTCTTTGCCTTCTGTACCTTTTCCATTCTCTGGCACTCTGAGTCTTTGCCTCCCTGCATCTTTGGGTAAACCAGGGGCTCTTTCTTGTCTTCCCATTTATTCTTTTTCCTTTGGGTATAAACCGTTCCTCTGCCTCCTTGCACTTTGTCGCTACGTATTTCATCATTTCATTTACTGACTGTCCTTCCATTTCCCTTTCCCACAGAATCTCCTGCAGGAAATTCCTCATACCTGTGTAGTCCCCTCTTTTATAGTCTGGTATGTCTCTTTCAGCACCGTTTTCCCTCTCCACCTGTAGCTCTACTATGTACTCTAGTTTCCTTACGTGCTTGACCAGGTGTGGGTTCCAGACTGGTGCTGCATATTCTAGTATGGGCCTGACGTATACGGTATACAGTGTCTTGAACGATTCCTTGTTAAGGTAACGGAACGCTAATCTAAGGTTTGCCAGACGCCCATATTCTGCCGCGGTTATCTGGTTGATGTGTGCCTCCGGAGACGTGCTTGGCGTTATACTCATTCCAAGGTCTTTCTCCTTTGCCGAGGTTTGTAGCCTTTGTCCGCCTAGCTTGTACTCTGTCAGCGGTCTTCTTTGCCCTTCTCCGATCCTCATGACTTTGCATTTGGAGGGATTGAATTCGAGAAGCCATCTGCTAGACCAGATGTCGAGCTTGTCCAGGTCTGTTTGCAGCCCTGCCTGGTCCTCTTCCGATGTGATTCTCCTCATTATTTTCACATCATCCGCGAATAGAGACACTTCTGAGTCTATCCCGTCCGTCATGTCATTTACATATACCAGGAATAACACTGGTCCTAGGACTGACCCTGCGGTACACCGCTCGTCACAGGCGCCCACTGTGATACCTCACCACGCACCATGACCCGTTGTTGCCTCCCTTTGAGGTATTCCCTGATCCATTCCAGTGCCCTTCCTGTTATACCTGCTTGTTCTTCCAACTTCTTTACTAATCTCATGTGAGGAACTGTGTCGAAGGCCTTCCTGCAGTCCAGGAAAATGCAATCAACCCACCCTTCTCTCTCCTGCCTTACCTCTGTTACTTTATCATAGAACTCTAGGAGGTTTGTTACACAGGATTTGCCTTCCCGGAATCCGTGCTGTCTGGTGTTTATTATCCTGTTCCGCTCAAGGTGTTCCACCATTCTTTTCCTGATGATTTTCTCCAGGACTTTGCACACTATACATGTAAGTGACACCGGTCTATAGTTTAGTGCCTCTTTTCTGTCTCCTTTTTAAAAATGGGGACTACGTTGGCCTTCTTCCATACCTCAGGTAGCTGCCCAGTTTCAAGGGATGTGTTGAATATTATGGTAAGTGGCACACTCAGTACCTCAGCTCCTTCCCGAAGAACCCACGGGTAGATATTGTCCGGACCCATCGCCTTTGAGGTATCGAGGTCACTGAGTAACTGCTTCACTTCCTCCTCAGTTGTGTGTATGCCCTCTAGCACTTGGTACATCCCTTGTTGGTGACGAACCATGTCCTGTCTACCCAGCTGCCTTCCTTCCTCCATTGTGAATACTTCCTTAAACCTCAAGTTGAGCTCCTCACATACCTCTTGATCATTACTTGTGAGTTCCCCATCTTCTCTCCTCAGCCTTATCACCTGGTCCTTGACTGTTGTCTTCCTTCTGATGTGACTGAACATCAGTTTCGGGTCGGACTTAACTTTCGATGCTATGTCGTTTCGTACTGTTTCTGGGCCTCCTCCGTACTTGTGCATACTCGTTTCTAGCTCTTCTACTAATCTCTTTGTTTACTTGGGTTCTTTGCCTTCTGTACCGTTTCCATTCTCTGATACTCTGAGTCTTTGCCTCCCTGCACCTTTGGGTAAACCAGGGGCTCTTTCTGGCCTTCCCATTTAAACCTTTGCCTCTGGGTATAAACCGTTCCTCTGCCTCCTTGCACTTTGCCCCTACGTATTCCATCATTTCATTTATTGTCAGTCCTTCCATTTCCCTTTCCCACTGAATGTCCTGCAGGAAATTCCTCATGCCCGTGTAGTTTCCTCTTTTAAAGTCTGGTTTGTCTCTATCGGTACTGTTTCCCCTCTCCACCTGTAGCTCTACAATGTACTCAAAGCTAAGCACCATATGGTCACTGGCTCCCAGGGGGCTCTCGTGCGTTATGTCTTCAATATCTGAGCTGTTCAGGGTGAATACAAGGTCCAGTCTTGCTGGTTCATCTTCTCCCCTCTCTCTGGTCATGTCCCTGACATGTTGGTGCATCAGGTTTTCCAGTACCACGTCCATCATCTTGGCTCTCCAAGTTTCTGGACCCCCACGTGGTTCATGGTTCTCCCAGTCGATCTCCCTGTGGTTGAAATCTCCCATGACCAGTAGCTTCGCTCTGCTCATGTGTGCTTTTCTTGCCACCATCGCTCTGTTGTTCTCATCGTATTCTTCTCCTGGCCTCCTGCAATTCTGTGGTGGGTTATACATCACTGCAATGACTATCTTATGCTCCCCAGACTGGATGGTACCTACTATGAAGTCCCGTTCTCTACCCACCTCCATTCCTACCATTTCCTCGAATCTCCAACGGTGCCTTACAAGCAGTGCGACCCCTCCTCCCCCCCCTGCTCCTATCTTTCCTCAGGATCTGATATCCCTATGGGAAGATTGCATCTGTTACTGTCTCATTTAGTTTAGTTTCTGTGACCGCTATGATGTCTGGGGATGCCTCATCTATTCTTTCATTCCACTCTTCATACTTATTCGAAATTCCATCCGCGTTTGTGTACCAAACCTTCAACCTTGTTTCCAATACTGTGGCCCTAGGGAGATCTTGGTGGGTTGGGGGTGTGGGCAGGGTGCCCACAGGGGGTTGCAGCATGGGTGGGGGGGATTGTATGGTTGGGGTATGGGCTGGTGGGGTGCAGTTTGAGGTGGGGGTGGGGGTAACTGTCTCGGTGGGTTTTCGTTTGCTAGGGTGGGGACAGGGGGCCTGATAAGTGTGTGTGGTGCTAGAGTGTATGGTTGTCGTGGGTTGTTTGTGATTTGAGGCCCGCTGAGGGTACTTCCAGTGTGTGTGTTTATCCTGCTTGGACTTGGTGTCCTCCGTATCTCGCTGTCTCCCCTCCCTCCTCTCTTCTACTTCTTATCTTCTCCCTCCGGGCCTCCCTTTCTTCCTGCGTTCTGTCCCGATCTAGGTATACATTCCGGTACCCCTGGTTCGTCCTCAGCCGAGCTTTCTCTTGCAGGATCATGGTGCGGGCTGATTCTGCCTTGAATATTACCTTGAGGGGTCGATTTCTTCCCTTTGTGTACCACCTGATTCTCCGAAAATTTGTCACTTGGGATGAGTCTTCCCCTATTGCTAGCATAATACCATCCATCTTTTCTTTCTCCTCCTGTTTCCTTCTGTCGTGGGTGTCCCCTTCGACATCCTTCAGGCCATAGATAAAGATCGACTTCTCCCTTTCCTCCTCCCAATGTGTCTCCCATTGCCTTGTCAAAGGTGCATTAGCCTCTCCCGGTGCTGTCATGGTTGTATTCCCCATGTTCCTTTGTGTGTCCGGTCTGCTCATACGTCCCTGTCCGCTGCAGTGTGTTGTTGGGGGTCTCCGTGTTTAGCGTGTCTGCTGCTTTGTCTACCCTCTCATGTGTTGTTTCTGTGCTCTCATTCGTTGTTCCTGTGGTGCTCTTCTTGACCCTGGCTGCTTCTTCTATATCCCTCTCGTGTGTTGTTATCCTGCTCGTCTTGCTTCGGGCCCTGTGTGTGTGTGTGTGTGTGTACTCACCTAATTGTGGTTGCAGGGGTCGATACTCAGCTCCTGGCCCCGAAACCTAAAATAATAATAATATAATAATATAATATAATATCTTTATTTCTACAAGTACATACAGTAGCACCCCTAGTTTCGGCTATACAGTGGACCCCCGAGTTTCGTAAAAACTTCACTCCTGAAGTCTGCTCAAGTGCCATTACCGAACGAATTTACCCCCTTAAGGAAAAATGTCACATAGGTTAGTCTATTTCAGACCCCCAAAAATACTTTTCCACAAGCACTTACAATATTATACTTACATAAATGTACGATTTCCGGGGTTTACAAAACTCGGGGGTCCACTGTAATTCGTTCCAGAAGGCTGTTCAAGTGCCGTTACTGAACGAATTTGCTCCCATAAAGAATAATGTAAATTAGATTAGTCAGTTTCAGACCCCCAAAAATACACTTACAAAGGCACTTACAATAATACACTTACATAATTGTTCGAGTTGGGAGCTGTACGAAACTCGGGGTACCACTGTACATGTACAAGGTATACAGGCCTAGCTGACATGAATGACATACTACTATATATATAGAAAGCCCCTTATTATACAGAGCATTTAAGGCAAATTATGTTAGTTTTGTCCCAGGATGAGACTCACTACTGATGAGTGAACAGGGACAATAGGTACAGTGGTACCCCGACTTACGATATTTTTTCATTCCAGAATGCTGTTAAAGTGCCATTACCAAACGAATTTATCCCCATAAGGAATGATGTAAAATAGACTAGTCCTTTTAGACCCCCAAAATTACACTTTCAAAAGCATTTAAAAAAATAAACTTACATAAAAGGGTGAGTTTGGGGACCATCGTAAGTCGGGGTACCACTGTATAAGGAAACACGCCCAGTGTTCCCACAATTTCCGGGAATCAAACCACAGACCCTCAGCATGTGAAGCAAGAGCTTTGTCTACCAGGCCATGGGCCATCCAATAGTACTGTATATTGCTTTCAAGATCACATTAGGGTAAGGAACTGATTTTTTGCAGTAGTTTTGAAACAATTGGCAGAAAGAAAACCTTCGTCATCTTCAGGCAGAGTTCCAGATTTTAGAGCCTTTTATTCTCATAGCCAATTATTTCTCTCGATGTCACCATTATTCAGCAAACCATCATAAATTGCATAGGCTACAGAAACTACTAATCTAGTTTTTTTAATGTTAGTTTTTTTTCTTCAGTATCTTATCAAATCTTTCATATCCTTAATCTTATCATGCCACTTGCCGAGACTATTAAGGTCTTTCTGCAGGGTAGTAATTTTTATTGTTTATTTTGCATATGATTTTTAGCATCATTCACAAACATATTCATGTTTTTATTCTTTCTGGCCAGTCATTTATATAGATTTGAAATACTAGTGGGGCAAGCATCAATCCTTACAGCACCTCACTAGTGACATTACCCCACAAGGACATTTTGCCTTGTATCATGGTTTGCATTTTCCTTTCAAACAAGAAATCCCACATCTATGGTAATAATGTAACTTACCTCTTATTCCTTTCTTCTGAAGTCTCCTCATTAAGTCTTTCATGAGGAACTGTATAAAAAAAATTCTTGAAATCTAAATAAATGCAATCCATTCATCCTTTTATGTTCTTGAGTAGTTTCTGTGACTGTTGTCATAGCTTAATATAGATTTGCTACACAGGAAATTGCTGATTGACAATAGAACTGTTTGCTAATTAGCAGTACTGTATAGCTTTTTATTCTCTTCCATTAAATAATAAAAATAAATCTAAATCTCTTCAGGATGACTGGGATAAATTGCATAAATGGTGTGACAGATGGATAATGTAGATAAATTCCTTTTAATATAAATGGGAGAGAATGGAATCAGATTGCACAATGAAAAATATTGAAAGTGTCACAGAAAAAGGGGCCTAGGAGTTATTAACAAAAAAATTTCACCAGACGATTATGTAAAGGAAATTGTAATGAAATGGGCTGCAGAAAACAATATGAAGTTCAATTATGAGAAATTTCAATTATATACTCTGAAATGAAAAATGTGAGGAAATTAAAACTATATCGGAGTATACAACAAATTCTAACCACACAATAAAGCAAATTCAAATTCTTTATTTCTAGTAATATACAAGTTGGGTTGTACTTATAATTATACATTTTATGAAGTAGATATTACAAGATGGCCAATAATATGGCTAGGTATGCCTAGGCTTTTCAGGCAGTCTTATGATAGGTCTTACTCAATAGCGACACAATGATTATACAGATAGTAAGGTTAGGTAATTGTAGTGATTAACTAGGTTTACAAAATTGAAGTACTGGAATTTAAACATTTAAGAATTTAACAATTAGTTTATATATTAATGGTAAAGGTGATGTATTGGCATAATACAGTTTCTGTATTGGAGTGTCTTAGGCAAACTTATGACTAGCTTAAGAATTATGAAGCAATAGTTGTATTAGAATTTTGGTTAGTCCTGTGCAAATTAAGGGGAATCACAGATATCAATAAGTGTATTTTGCTGTGGATATGTGCCAGATAAAGTAGTTTTCATGTGGTTAGCTACCGGTTGGGTGCGTAAGTGAGATAAGATGTTTTTTAACGGTGCTTTTGAAAATGGAGGTTGTGTCTGCAGTTCTAGAGTTTTCAGGCAGGGAGTTCCAGATTTTAGGCCCTTTTATGCGCATTGAATTTTTGTATAGATTTAGTCGGACACGGGGAATGTCAGAGATGTTTGTCTGGTATTATGTCTATGGGTCCTGTCACAACTGTCAAGAAAGTGAGTGTGATAATGTCAGAGAATCTCGCTTTCAAAGACCACAGCATTGTATCAGTCGTATCTGCTAGAAAAATGACAGGATGGATAATGAAAACCCTCAAAACTAGAAATGCAAAGCCCATGATGACATTCTTCAGGTTGTTTGTTCTATCTAACACTAACAGCACCTTTCAAGGCAGGTGAAATTGCTGACCTAGAAAATGTACAGAGAAACCTTCACTGCACACAAGTGTGATAAAACACCTCGATTACTGGGAACGCTTGAAGTTCCTCAACCTGTTCTCCCTGGAATGCAGATGGGAGAGATGCATGATTATAAATACTGTACTTGGAAAATTCTAGAGGGATTAGAACCAAATTTGCACATGAAAATCACTCCCTATGAAAGAAAAAGACTTGGCAGATGATGCAACATTCCCCAAAGTGTCAGGGGCCCAAGACTGTTCAACTGCCTCCCAGCATACATAAGGTGGATTACCAATAGACCCCTGGCTGTCTTCAAGAAGGTGCTGGACAGGCACCTAAAGTCAGTACCTGACCTGCCGGGCTGTGGTTCGTACATCAGTTCACATGTGGCCAGCAGTAACAGCCTGGTTGATCAGACCCTGATCTGCCACGAGGCCTGGTCTCAGACCGAGCCGTGGGGGTGCTAACCTCCAAAACCCTCTCCAGGTATTCTCTAGGTATTTATCCATACTGTACTAGCTTCCTCTGCTCCCGCACAAAAATACATACGTACATGCATACATTCATTCTCACACATTCATATGTACACATGCATGCAGATATACTTGGAGTATACCTGGAGAGGGTTTTGGGGGTCAACGCCTCTGTGGCTCGGTCTGAGACCAGCCCTCGTGGTGGATTAGGGTCTGATCAACCAGGCTGTTATTGCTGGTCGCACGCAAACTAACGTATGAGCTACAGCCTGGCTGGTCAGGTACTGACTTTAGGTGCCTGCACAGTGCCTTCTTGAAGACATCCAGGGGTCTATTGTGTAGAAAAATACATGAATAAATTTATGCATTCACACACATGCACATATGTAATACATACATATGCATATATACATATGCATACATACACATTTACAAGTACGTACATACATACATATATAGTATGCACATGTACACATTCGTATGCACATGTTCTTATACCAAGACATATGGGCAAGTCTCCTTACACCCGTTGCCTCTGTTCACCTAGCAGTAAATAGGTACAGTACCTGGTTGTTAGTCGACTGTTGTGGGTCACATCCTGGAGGATTTGCAATGCTTCAATATCTGAGAGACTCGAACTCCCTCAAATGATCTAATTGCTCTCACTCGGTGAGTGAGAAACGAAGAAAGGTTAAAGAAAATCGGCTTGATGACACTGGAGGACAGGAGGGTCAGGTTAGACTTTATAACAACATACAAAATACTGCGAGGAATTGACAAGGTGGACAGAGACAGGATGTTCCAGAGATGGGACACAGGAACAAGGGGTCACAATTGGAAACTGAGTCAAAGGGATGTTAGGAAGTATTTCTTTAGTCATTGAAGTGGCAGGAAGTGGAATACAGTGGACCCTCGGTTAACGAAAGGTTCCGTTAACGTAAGCTTCGGAAAACGTAAGCTTTTTTTGTAATCAGTTAGCGAAAAATTCCTTGGTTACCAAAAGGTATTAGACGTGTCCGCCTGCTCCGCGCAAGCGCAGGATGCCAGTGAAGCATTGTTTACCATTGAGAGAACATTACCTAGCGTGCTCTTTCAAAGATTCACAATATATTTGGTGTCTTTTTTGGTGGTTTAGTGATTGTCACTGTGAAATAAGTCACAATGGGTCCAAAGAAGCTTCCTAGTGGCACCCCAGTGGTAGCATTCATGCAGGGAGTGTAGCAGCATTCATGCAGGGAGTGTAGCAGCATTCATGCAGGGAGTGTAGCGGCATTCATGCAGGGAGTGTAGCGGCATTCATGCAGGAGTGAGCGGCATTCATGCAGGTAGAGGTGTAGCGCATTCATGCAGGGAGTGTAGCGCATTCATGCAGTGGAGTGTAGCGGCATTCATGCAGGGAGTAGCGGCATTCATGCAGGGAGGAGCGGCATTCATGAGGGAGATGTAGCGGCATTCATGCAGGGAGTGTAGCGGCATTCATGCAGGGAGTGTAGTGGCATTCATCAGGATGTAGCGGCATTCATGCAGGAGTGTGCGCATTCATGCAGGGAGTGTAGCGGCATTCATGCAGGGAGTGTAGCGCATTCATGCAGGGAGTGTAGCGGCATTCATGCAGGAGTGTAGCGGATTCATGCAGGAGTGTAGCGGCATTCATGCAGGGAGTGTAGCGGCATTCATGCAGGGAGTGTAGCGGCATTCATGCAGGGAGTGTAGCGGCATTCATGCAGGGAGTGTAGCGGCATTCATGCAGGGAGTGTAGCGGCATTCATGCAGGGAGTGTAGCGGCATTCATGCAGGGAGTGTAGCGGCATTCATGCAGGGAGTGTAGCGGCATTCATGCAGGGAGTGTAGCGGCATTCATGCAGGGAGTGTAGCGGCATTCATGCAGGGAGTGTAGCGGCATTCATGCAGGGAGTGTAGCGGCATTCATGCAGGGAGTGTAGCGGCATTCATGCAGGGAGTGTAGCGGCATTCATGCAGGGAGTGTAGCGGCATTCATGCAGGGAGTGTAGCGGCATTCATGCAGGGAGTGTAGCGGCATTCATGCAGGGAGTGTAGCGGCATTCATGCAGGGAGTGTAGCGGCATTCATGCAGGGAGTGTAGCGGCATTCATGCAGGGAGTGTAGCGGCATTCATGCAGGGAGTGTGCGGCATTCATGCAGGGAGTGTAGCGGCATTCATGCAGGGAGTGTAGCGGCATTCATGCAGGGAGTGTAGCGGCATTCATGCAGGGAGGTAGGTAGCGGCATTCATGCAGGGAGTGTAGCGGCATTCATGCAGGGAGTGTAGCGGCATTCATGCAGGGAGTGTAGCGGCATTCATGCAGGGAGTGTAGCGGCATTCATGCAGGGAGTGTAGCGGCATTCATGCAGGAGTGTGGCGGCATTCATGCAGGGAGTGTAGCGGCATTCATGCAGGGAGTGTAGCGGCATTCATGCAGGGAGTGTAGCGGCATTCATGCAGGGAGTGTAGCGGCATTCATGCAGGGAGTGTAGCGGCATTCATGCAGGGAGTGTAGCGGCATTCATGCAGGGAGTGTAGCGGCATTCATGCAGGGAGTGTAGCGGCATTCATGCAGGGAGTGTAGCGGCATTCATGCAGGGAGTGTAGCGGCATTCATGCAGGGAGTGTAGCGGCATTCATGCAGGGAGTGTAGCGGCATTCATGCAGGGAGTGTAGCGGCATTCATGCAGGGAGTGTAGCGGCATTCATGCAGGGAGTGTAGCGGCATTCATGCAGGGAGTGTAGCGGCATTCATGCAGGGAGTGTAGCGGCATTCATGCAGGGAGTGTAGCGGCATTCATGCAGGGAGTGTAGCGGCATTCATGCAGGGAGTGTAGCGGCATTCATGCAGGGAGTGTAGCGGCATTCATGCAGGGAGTGTAGCGGCATTCATGCAGGGAGTGTAGCGGCATTCATGCAGGGAGTGTAGCGGCATTCATGCAGGGAGTGTAGCGGCATTCATGCAGGGAGTGTAGCGGCATCTCATGCAGGGAGTGTAGCGGCATTCATGCAGGGAGGTAGCGGCATTCATGCAGGGAGTGTAGCGGCATTCATGCAGGGAGTGTAGCGGCATTCATGCAGGGAGTGTAGCGGCATTCATGCAGGGAGTGTAGCGGCATTCATGCAGGGAGTGTAGCGGCATTCATGCATTAAAAGAAAAAGAAGGGAAGTAACCCCAGAGAGGGACTTGTTACCTGAAGTCCTTTTGGAGGGGGATTCCCCTTCCAACCATTAACATCCTGCCCCTGTCAGCAACTCTACCTTCCAGATGCCTGCAACTCTTCAATAAAGGTAAGTAAATGTTATTGTTTTTTTTTTTTAGTGATTATTTTTTTGTGGAACGAATTAATTGTATTTACATTATTTCTTATGGGAAATAAGGTTTCAGATAACGAAAGATTCAGATTAAGTAATAGTCCTGGACCGGATTAATTTCGTTAACCGAGGGTCCACTGTAGTCTGGCAGGCGATGTAGTGGAGGCAGGAACTATACATAGTTTTAAGATGAGGTATGATAAAGCTCATGAAGCAGGGACAGAGAGGACCTAGTAGCGACCAGTAAAGAGGTGGGGCCAGGAGCTATGACTCGACCCCTGCAACCACAAATAGGTTAGTATACATAAATCTGCACATTCATACACACCCCGATGGCATGGTGGCTAGCGCTCTTGCTTCACACACGGAGGGCCCGGGTTCAATTCCCGGCGGGGCCGAAACATTTTGAAGTGTTTCGCCACACACACTCACTCACTCACTCACTCACTCGCATTTGGCTTCTTGAATTCAATCCCTCCAAATGCAAAGTCATGAGGATCGGAGAAGGGCAAAGAAGACCGCTGACAGAGTACAAGCTAGGCGGACAAAGGCTACAAACCTCGGCAAAGGAGAAAGACCTTGGAGTGAGTATAACGCCAAGCACGTCTCCTAAGATTAGCGTTCCGTTACCTTAACAAGGAATCGTTCAAGACACTGTATACCGTGTACGTCAGGCCCATACTAGAATATGCAGCACCAGTCTGGAACCCACACCTGGTCAAGCACGTAAAGAAACTAGAGAAAGTGCAAAGGTTTGCGACAAGGTTAGTTCCACAACTCAGGGGTCTGTCTTATGAAGAAAGATTGAGGGAAATAGGACTAACAACACTGGAGGAAAGAAGGGTCAGAGGAGACATGATAAAGACATACAAAATACTGCGGGGAATTGACAAGGTAGATAGTGACAGGATGTTTCAGAGAGGGAACACAGAAACAAGGGGACACAACTGGAAGCTGAAGACTCAGATGAGTCAAAGGGATGTCAGGAAGCATTTCTTCAGCCACAGAGTAGTCAGGAAGTGGAATAGTCTAGAGAAAGATATAGTGGAGGCAGGAACCATACATAGTTTTAAGACAAGGTATGATAAAGCTCATGGAGCAGGGAGAGCAGAGACCCAGTAGCAGACAGCGAAGAGGCGGGGCCAGGAGCTGAGTCTCGACCCCTGCAACCACAATTAGGTGAGTACACACACACACACACACATACACACACATACATACACATACACATACACACACACACAAAACATGTCTAATCGACATGTGCCTAGGACAAAATGGTAACTAACATATAAAAAAGTCAAATGTAAATAATTAAATACACATATGCCTTTCTTCACACAAATACATACACACATGTACTGTATACAGTGGACCCCTGAGTTTCGTAAAAACTTCACTCCTGAAGTCTGCTCAAGTGCCATTACCGAACGAATTTACTCCCTTAAGGAAAAATTTCACGTAGGTTAGTCTATTTCAGACCCCCAAAAATACACTTCCACAAGAACTTACAAAATTATACTTACATAATTGCACGATTTCCGGGGTATTCGTTAACCGAGGGTCCACTGTACATATGAAAACACACATGCATGTAGAAATTCATGCACACAAACATACACATTCACACAAGTACATATTTTTATATTTTGCTGCATTGGAATACATTGTGATTGCCCTCTGTTATTCCTTTTTCATTCATCAAGTTAGAGGAGGCTGAGGGATACTTATCTTGATTTGTGTGGCAACCAAAATACATCTAGTTTAAGGTGTAGTATTAGAATGTTCAAAAATACATGCAAAATACATTTAGTTTTAGGTGTAGTATTAGAATGCTGAAAATACTCGGCATGATCAGTGGTTATCTAATTAGTTTCCATTCCTTTTCACTTATTTGCAGTCATTGTTTGCTATATTGGAAATATACTTCTTTTTCATTTTTATTTTCAGATTATCATGTATGATGGAAATATAGTTGTTTCAGTATCTGCATCATAAATGATGTCTCTGGCTGATTAGATTGTGATAAGTGTTTATTGTACCAAGGATGTTTTTCTTTTCTTCTGTAGCCCTGAACTTCTATCTTGAAACAAATTAATCTTCCCAATCAATCAATAATATATATACAGTGGTACCTCGACTTACGATATTTTTTCATTCCAGAATACTGTTCAAGTGCCATTACCAAACGAATTTATCCCCTTAAGGAATGATATGAAATAGACTAGTCCTTTTAGATCCCCAAAATTACTCTTACAAAAGCGTTTAAAAAAATAAACTTACATAAAAGGGTGAGTTTGGGGACCATCGTAAGTCGAGGTACCACTGTATATACAGTGGTACCCCGACTTACGATATTTTTTCATTCCAGAATGCTGTTCAAGTGCTGTTACCAAACGAATTTATTCCCATAAGGAATGATGTAAATTAGATTAGTCCATTTCAGACCCCCAAAAATACACTTATAAAAGCACTTACAATAATAAACTTACATAAAAGGGTGAGTTTGGAGTGTTCGAATAGCGAGGGTCCACTGTATCAATTAATAGCTCATCTGTGTAAAGCATTACTTCATCACACATTTTATTTTATTTCAGGATTTGAATATCACCTGGAATTCAAATAATCCAGACTTCACACTATGTTTCGAGCAGACGGTCCTAGTATGGGTGCCATGTGGGTTTCTATGGTTGTTTGCTCCACTAGAAATTTTCTACCTGCGTCAAAGTATGGACAGACTAGTGCCATGGACCTTACTCAACATAAGCAAGCTGGTCAGTAGTGAAGTTTCAGTGCTATTATTGTTGGTTCATCTTATGTATTCATTTAATATTTCGAATAAATCTATAAAGATTTCTTGTATGATCCATATTTCATGCATGTATGTGGCTGGTGTATTTTGAATAACTAGTACAGTGGTACCTCGAGTTACGATGGTCCCCAAAATCGCCCTTTTATGTAAGTTTATTTTTTTAAATGCTTTTGTAAGTAAATTTTTGGGGGGTGTAAAAGGACTAGTCTATTTTACATTATTCCTTATGGGGATAAATTCGTTTGGTAATGGCACTTGAACAGCATTCTCGAACGAAAAAATATCGTAACTCGAGGTACCACTGTACAGTGGACCCCCGAGTTTCGTAAAAACTTCACTCCTGAAGTCTGCTCAAGTGCCATTACCGAACGAATTTACTCCCTTAAGGAAAAATTTCACGTAGGTTAGTCTATTTCAGACCCCCAAAAATACACTTCCACAAGAACTTACAAAATTATATTTACATAATTGCACGATTTCCGGGGTATTCGTTAACCGAGGGTCCACTGTATTTAGTATTACTCATAAGAAACTAACGTATTGTTTTAAATATTTTTTTGGTAGTTTAATTAAATTTTATAGAGTAACCAGTCTCATGTTGTAGTTGAATATATATGTACAGTACCTAAATTTCAGTACATAGTGCTCTTTATTTGATAATAAAATTTCATATTACTATTGAAAGGCAGTAAATTTGATAGTAGTTTCATAAAGTTTATTTTTTATGCACTTTTCTATATCTTTGTTCATCTTGAATCCACCAGGAAAAGTCTTCATCTACAATAAAAATGGAACTTGGATAAGCCCATTCTTATTCTGAATTTATGATAATTATAACAGTATGACTTTCATACATTTTGGATCAGTCATATATTGTCTTATTAAAGAACCAAAGTGAAATGCATGCTAATTGTCTGGGCTTAATCTATTAGAATGATCTTCATTAAACAGTAAGAAAGAGTACAAATTGGTGTTTTTTGTTATGTAATGTTACTGTTATATGAATGGATGCATTTTTTTTTTTTAACCCATTTTCCTTTTCCCACCAAGGTAGGATGACCCAGAGAAGGAAATACTTTCACTATCACTCATTCAATTGTTGTCTTGCCAGAAGTGTGCGGACATCACACTTCAAATGGTCCTTTGAACCACAACAGCCCCCACACATCTGAAATCAAATCCAAAGCACCTGAAATCAAATCCATGAATATTTTTAGTTGTCTTGATTTGGTCATATGACACAGTTGAGTGAAGACCAGCTTTGTCATGTGACCAAGTCAGGTGCATAGGTGAGCTGCAGTCCTGCATCATAAGAGGACTTGGATATAAATATAAAAGCTAACTCTATACTATTACTCTGTAAGGAAAATAATTTTCAACAAAATTTATACATTTTTACTATATTTGTACTGTACATATAACATACGTTATGATAAATTTAGATGGCTGCTTTCAATACAGTTATTTTCTGTACACAATATATATCCATACAGTTACCTGGACTGAAGTCCTGGATGTGGGAAGTACACTGCCTGCACACTGAAGGAGGGGTGAGGCTGTTGCAGTTGTAGGGCATCTGAACTGTGAAGTCAGCACAATTCTAGCAAAAGAATGATGGCGTGTATGATAGTTATGCATTTCCTCTTTTAAGGTATTGGATGTCTCCCACTGAGGTAGGTTATCCAAAAAAGAAGAAATGCTTTCACCATCACTCTATCGAGCACTGTACTTCCCACCTCCATGACTCAAGTCTGGCTAACTGGTTTCTCTGAATCCCTTCATAAATGTTACCTTGCATTAGGTAAAAAAGTGATTGAATCCTTTCTGTAGAGTTATCAGTATAAATGTTACTATGGATGTGAAAAATAGAATTCAACATCAGTATAGTACAGAGTATGTAGTTATCCCTTTCAACACTGGTGTATTCTCATGTAATGAGGTACATCAATTTAAAAGCAAATGTGATGAAATGATATACCCTTTAATACTGCCAGTGTGTTAAAAAAAATAGTACTTTCTTATGGTTCAGGGAGTTTATGGGATGAGATGTGGTGTTGGGTAATAGAGCAGAGTAATAACCTGTACTGTATGGTTAAAGGAGTATGTACATGGAATGTGATGTTGGGCTATGTTGAGACAAGTGGGTGGGAGTGACATACAGGGCTTGTTGTAAGGAATACATACAAGAGTGAAGAAGTGTTGTTAAGAGTGATGATTAGACAATCTACAGTACTTTATGAAAACAAATAATGTGCAAGTTTTTGTTTTTGCTTTATTGTAAAAATATTTTCACTAACTTTGTTGCATATAATCTACATTTATAATTTGCTTTCAGGTTGTGTCGGTGCTGATACTTATTCTTCACTGTATAGCTTTTTTCTATGCTGTTCAGCAAGATAGTACTGGCTCCTTTGTTCCAGGTGTGGACTATATGATGCCATCTGTCATTTTTGTGTGTGTAGTAAGTATCTTCCCTTTATCTAAGACACTTTCACCATCATTCACACATAATCACTGTCTTTGTCCTAGTAGTAGGTTGGTAGACAACAACCACTCAGGGAGGTACTATTGTCCTGCCAAATGAGTGTAAGACAGGAACCTGCATTTGTTTTTATATGATGGTAGGAGTGCTGATGTCTTTTTTTTTTCTGTCTCATAAACACACAAGATAAGAGGTATATCTTGCTACTTTTACTTAGTTAGGTCACACTACAAATGTATGTACACATTTATGTACATGTACACACTCATCTGAGTTTTCTTTGGTTTTTCTTAATAGTTCTTGTTCTTATCATTTTCCTTTCATATCCATGAAGTGGAATAAGAATTTTTCCTCCGTAAGCCATGCGTGTTGTAAAAGTCAACTAAAATACCAGGAGCAATGGGCTAGTAATCTCTTTTCCTGTACAGCTTACTTCTTCTTTCAACACGTCGGCCGTTTCCCCAAAGAGAAAAACAAAAGTTTCTCTTTCTAACTTTAGTAATGTATACAGGAGAAGGGGTGACTAGCCCCTTGCTCCCGGCATTTTAGTCGACTCTTACGACACACATGGCTTACGGAGGAAGAATTCTGTTCCACTTCCCCATGGAGATAAGAGGAAATAAGAACAAGAACTAGTAAGAAAATAGAAGAAAACCCAGAGGGGTGTGTATATATATGCTTGTACATGAATGTGTAGTGTGACCTAAGTGTAAGTAGAAGTAACAAGACATACCTGAAATCTTGCATGTTTATGAGACAGAAAAAAGACACCAGCAATCCTACCATCATGTAAAACAATTACAGGCTTTCGTTTTACACTCGCTTGGCAGGACGGTAGTACCTCCCTGGGAGGTTGCTGTCTACCAACCTACTACCTAGAACAGCTTACTAACAATAAGAAGAAAACTGCTTCTAATTTCCTTTATATATTTCTTCAAATTTCTTAATGGATAAGCATTTATTTCGTTTTCCTTCATCTGTGCACTCCCTTATATTTGCTCTCACTAACCTCACTCAAATAAGCAACAATAATAATTTTTTCATGCTTTATTCTGTTTCACATGTTCTGCTTATTAAACTGAAGTATAGTAGGTTCCTTGCAATGGATGTCAGTTCATTACCGAAAATAATTCTTTAGTCCACTGATCAGTTCATCAAAATTGATGGACTGATCACATCGACTCCAGGCGGAAGGAGTGATTACCTCATACTCCTCCTGATTTTCCACCATTATTTTCTGTATTAGACTGAGGAAGTAACTGGTTGGCGAAATCTTCTTTCAACAAACTGGTCATTTCCCACGAGGCAGGGTGGCTCAAAAGGAAAAGCAAAAGTTTTTCCTTTTAAACTTAGTAATATATACAGGAGAAGGGGTTACTAGCCCCTTGCATATGGCATCTGGCTTACGGAGGAAGAATTCTGTTCCACTTCTCCATGGAGTGGTTGGCGAAATGTTTCCACAAAAAAGATACCCAAGTGTTGCACAAGTGTCTAATTCATCATAAACTCGGGCTTTTGAAACTGAGTGGATAGAGAAGAACACAATAGTATAACACATTCACTTCTTCCTTACTCCCTCTCTCCAATCTGATATCCAATTTTTCCTTGTCTGAATTGTTTGATACCCTCATCACTTTACTCTTATCTCTGTTCACTTTCAACTTTCTTCCTTTACACACCCTCCCAAACTCGTTCACTAACCTTTCCAACTTCTCTTCAGAATCTCCCAAAAGCACAGTATCATCAGCAAAAAGTAACTGTGTCAACTCCCATTTTGTATTTGAATCCTCATAATTTAATCCCACCCCTCTCCCCAACACCCTAGCATTTACTTCTTTTACAACCCCATCTATAAATACATGTATGTTAAATAACCATGGTGACATTACGCATCCCTGTCTAAGACCTACTTTTATTGGAAAGTAATCTCCCTCTCTCCTACACACCCTAACTTGAGCCTCACAATCCTCATACAAATTCTTTATAGCATTTAGTTACTTACAACCTATTCCATACACTTGCAACATCTGCCACATTGCTTCCCTATCCACCCTATTATAAACCCTTGTTAAATCCATAAAAGCAACAAAAACTTCCCTACCTTTATCTAAATATTGTTCACTTTTATGTTTCAATGTAAACACTTGGTCTACATATCCCCTACCCATTCTGAAGCCTCCTTGTTCATCTTCGATCCTGCTTTCCATCTTACCATAATTCTTTCAGTAATAACTCTACCATACACTTTACCAGGTATACTCAATAGGCCTATTTCCCTACAATTTTTACACTTTTGTCCCCCTTTCCCTTTATATAAATAAAAATTGCAGGATATACCTGTTACCTTGTGGTTTATGAGACAGAAAAAGACTCCAGCACTCCTTTCTTTCTGTCAACACGTCGGCCGTTTCCCACTGAAGCGGGGTGGCCCAAAAGGAAAAATGAAAGTTTCTCCTTTTACATTTAGTAATATATACAGGAGAAGGGGTTACTAGCCCCTTGCTCCCGGAATTTTAGTCGCCTCTTTACGACACGCTTGGCTTACGGAGGAAGAATTCTGTTCCACTTCCCCATGGAGATAAGAGGAAATAAGAACAAGAACTAGTAAGAAAATAGAAGAAAACCCAGAGGGGTGTGTGTGTGTGTATATATATGCTTGTACATGAATGTGTAGTGTGACCTAAGTGTAAGTAGAAGTAACAAGACATACCTGAAATCTTGCATGTTTATGAGACAGAAAAGACACCAGCACTCCTTTCCTTTCCTTTCAACACGTCAGCCGTTTCCCACCGAGGCAGGGTGGCCCAAAAGGAAAAACGAAAGTTTCTCCTTTTACATTTAGTAATTTATTCAGGAGAAGGGGTTACTAGCCCCTTGCTCCAGGCATTTTAGGCGCCTCTTAAGACACGCATGGCTTACGGAGGAAAAATTCTGTTCCACTTCCCCATGGAGATAAGAGGAAATAAGAACAAGAACTAGTAAGAAAATAGAAGAAAACCCAGAGGGGTGTGTATATATATGCTTGTACATGAATGTGTAGTGTGACCTAAGTGTAAGTAGAAGTAGCAAGATGTACCTGAAATCTTGCATGTTTATGAGACAGAAAAAAGACACCAGCACTCCTACCATCATGCAAAACAAAAATACATGCCTCCATCTTACACTCATTTGGCAGGACAGTAGTATCTCCTTTGGTGGTTGCTGTCTACCAACCTAATACTACAGTGGACCCCCGGTTTTCGTAATTCGTTCCAGAATGCTGTTCAAGTGCCGTTACCAAACGAATTTGTTCCCATAAGAAATAATGTAAATTAGATTAGTCCTTTTAGACCCCCAAAAATACACTTACAAAAGCGCTTACAAAAATACACTTACATAATTGTTCGAGTTTGGAGCATTACGAACACCTGGGGTCCACTGTACCTATATTGAAGGCCTAACAAACAATAAAAGCATTTTAATGATATAAGAATGCGTAATGATAAAGGTTTACAAGTATTAAAGTAATTTAGACTTTTTTACCCCAACAGTTACTTCAACTAATATTTGTGCTTATGGAGAAGAAGCGTGGAATCCAGAGCTCTGGATATCTTTTTATCTTCTGGTTATTGCTGATGGTGTGTGGTATTCCAGAATTTCGCACAAGTATTAATCTCTACGATGAAGTAAGTAATAGCACTCATTTGTATGTTTATAAGGATTTTATTTCAGGGAAAAGTAAGGGAAAATAATAGATCTTTTAACTACTCTTATTTAAGAACTTATTTGATCTCAAAATATCATGGCATGTCCCATCCATTGAACATTACCTGCTGTTAACTAACATACATTACATATCATCTCTCTTTTGGGAATTTTCCCAAATTTGGAATTAGATTTTGAATCAGTTTTTTTTCATCTTAAGAGTTTGACAAGAAGGGAGGTGAAGGAAAAGTTCTCCCAGTGTATTTGTGGTTGAAATCACTCGTGATAAATAGCATTGCTTTATCCCTATCTGTACTCCTAGCTGCTCCTACTACTATGGTTCCTCCAGTCTTAATTAAGCCCATATCTGTTTGTCCCACTCATAGCTTCGAAATGCCTCTGATTTCCGATTAACAGCACTCCTCCACCATCCTTGTTCCCTGTCTCTTCTTATCACTTGATATCTGCTGGGAATATAGCATTTGATACAAGTTCAGTCAGCTTTGTCTCTGTGATAGCTACAATGTCTGGGTTACCTTTGGTATTCTTTCTTTCAACTTATTACTCTTGTTCAGTAATCCATCTGTATTTGAGAACCCCACACTGAGCTTTCTTTTCCTTACCATATACTGGTTTGTGTTGGCTGTTTATTCTGCATGTTGCTCATCTGACAGGACTAAGGGAAATAGGTCTGGGGTTGGTGTGTGCATTATTGCAGGTAAGGGGTCAGGGACAATATTGTCAGCAAGGAAAGGGAAGGGAGTCAGTCAGTGTCAGGATAAGGGGAAGGATGGGGGTAGAGTCAGTGTCAGGATAAGGGGAAGGATGGGGGTATGTGTTTAGTGTTAATTTTGGGAAAATGGGGATGGGCTTTGAGGAGAGTGTACACATGTGCATTGGAGATAAAAGTGATGTATGCACATGCACTAGAGATAAAAGGGAAATTATATACTTAATATCAATTTCATTTGTTTTATTTCAGTCTGATAATCCAGATGCCCTCAAGTTTGGATTGTACATGGTATACTTTCCTTTGACTATTGTGATGTTCTTCTTGAATTGCTTTGGTGATGCTACTCCAAAATATGTCAGCTTTCCCCGTGGTGAAGTAAGTTAATAATTTTAAACCTATTCTGGTAAGTGTGTAAGTATATACAGTGGAACCCCTGTTTTCATCTTTAATCCGTTCTAGAAGGTCGGTTGAAATCCGAAATGGACGAAAACCGAAGTAATATTTCCCATAAGAAATAATGTAAATCCAATTAATCCGTTCCAGACACCCAAAAATATTAACAAAAAATACATTTTATAGAGAATAACTATAGTTTTACATAAAGAAAACAATGAGAAATAAATATAAACCACTAATGAAATGGATAAATGAACATAAAGTGGTTATTGTATGTAGTATACTATAGTACAAACTTACCTTGGAGGAGATGCTGGCAGAGGTTTAGGGTGATGGAAGATAGCGCAGGGCGGCGTGTGTTGTCAGTGACTATAAACCTCCAACAACATTGGAGGAGTTAGTTTCGTGTCGTCCTTTTTCTACCGCTTAATCGCTTAACTTACTTGCTACACTTAATCCTACACTTTAACGCTGGCTGGCGCTATAGCCTCTATCGACTCCTCCTGCTTTATCGTAGAATCACTGAAGAATTCTATCGTGTTTCTCGCCTTCTTTATCAAAGGGCTGGCACTCTGAACTTTCTTTGGCCCTATGGTGGCTCAATAAACAAGCACCAAAAACAAGGGATGAACACGCGGAGTATTGTTCACTCGATGAGTGACAGTGGCAGACTGAGTCAGGTACGTGTGAGCGGCAGCGGCCCGGGCATGCGGATGCGTCTGATACAGACGATTTCCGAGTGGATGTACAAAACCCGGGATAAAAAATTGCTGAAAAAAGTGGTCACTGTATAAGTATAGTGGACCCCCGGTGTTCGTAATTAATTCATTCCAGAATACTGTTCAAGTGCCATTACCAAACGAATTTGTTCCTATAAGGAATAATGTAAATTAATTAGACCTTTTAGACCCCCAAAAATACACTTACAAAAGCACTTACAAAAATACACTTACATAATTGTTCGAGTTTGGAGCAGTACGAACACCAGGGGTCCACTGTATTTAGTTACATTATTGGAGATATTCTCCTGAGGGTTTCTTTTCGTATAATTAATTTTCTGTAAAAGTGTGAATATTGTATATGCTAAGCAAATTTGAACTTGTGAATAAAGGAGGGGGTGATGCCTAGAATCTTGATTGAGTAATTATGAGTTAAGGAGTTTGATTATGTGAACATGAATGGTAACATTTTCTGCCATTGCATTGTTTAGCAATTTTACCAGAATTGAATGTGTCATAATATATACAGTGCTCATCACAACATTATGCCGGGTAAGTGCCCCGGCACAATGCTGTTATGAAAATCAAAGGCCTACCATACAGGGGGATCTTTTTTCGTCAGTGCATTCTGCTGGGGTAGCAGCCATTAGCATGAAGTCGCAGCCTGCCGCCACACTTCACAGTGACTTCTCATTGCTCATGTGGCTGCCATGGTGAGAGGAAGTGTTGCACTTTTGACTCATCCGCCCCCATCTTTTGTCCAGTGTTCCCTTTGGTTTTGGGGCTATACATCTTTGTTTATGAGTAAAAGAAAGTCTTTAACCCTTTCAGGGTCCAAGCCGTAGATCTACGCATTGTCCACAGGGTCCAAACCGTAGATCTACGCCATGAGCTCAGCTCACTCAGATAAGCTGTGATCGGTAAATTTTGGCTTAGATATGAGAGAATGCATCTATGTGGTAAGTGTGCACCATATAAAGCAAATCCTGAAGCACGCAGTGCATAATGAGAAAAAAAAACCGGCGACTGTGTTTTATTAAAACAACAACTTTGTGGTGTATTTTCATGTGGTTTTTTCGGTTGTATTCACGGTTTCTTGGTCTCATTTGATAGAATGGAAGATATATTACAGAAATAGAGATGATTTTGATTGGTTTTAGTACTGAAAATAGCTTCTAATTGAGCTCAAAGTAGCAGAAATGTTTGAGTTTTGCTGATTTTCAAGAGTAAACAAATCACATCACACGACCAATACACGTCAACTGGTGGGTCTACTATATGTTTACAAATGCACTGATAGTGTTTATATAATTATTACAATATTACATAAGAGTAATTCATCTATTTTTGGTGTGAATAAAAATTCTTTATGTAAATAAAAATAAAAATGGAATTGTAAAGCCTGGAAATGTAACTAATAAACAGAGGAACTGTTATTTTAGTGCCAGGAATGCCTGCATTGTTTGTTCTGGATGTTTTGAAATTGGAATATTTTGAACTTTGTGTGAAATTTGCGAAATTACCAATTTCTGATCACTTTATTGGCTACTTGAAAAAGTTGATTGGGCAGTTTCTTGTGCTCAATCAATAAAATAGAAGTAATACTAACGAAATAGCTAAGAATTTGGTCAACTGGAATAATGTAATTGGAATAAAATATGAGTCAAAGTAGGCAAAATCGCCGAAATGTAAATATCACTGACAGTCAAATTTGCGATAGTGTAATTTCGTCAGTTTTCCACCAAATTTCGCACTTTTTGTTTCATTACCTTTAGAAAAAGATTCTCTACCATTTCATAAGAAAAAATAAAAATGTTTTTTTTTTTAAATTCTTGGACCCTGTGGACAATGCGTAGATCTACGGCTTGGACCCTGAAAGGGTTAACACCTGAAACTCTAGCTCAAATCATAGGGCTTCACAAAGCTGGGCACCAGACAAAAGAAATAGTGAAAAATGTTAGTGTGTATGAGCGTTCACTGAGAAACTGGGTGCAGCATTTCAAGGCTGGTGGCGGTGTCAAGTTACCATCTGCCAAACCTCGGCCTGGATCCTCCAAGAAGACATCTGTTCGTACCTTAACTTTGTTAAAGAAGCAGTTACTCTCTAACTGCTCATACACACTAACATTCTCCACTATTTCTTTCGTCTGGTGCCCACCTTTGTGAAGCCCTATGATTTGAGCTATAGTTTCAAGTGTTAAAGACTTCCTTTTACTCATAATCAAAGATGTATAGCCCCAAAACCAAAGGGAACACTGGACAAAAAATGGGGCAGATGAGTCAAAAGTTCAACACTTCCTCTCACCACGGCAGCTACGTGAGCAATGATAAGTCACTGTGAAGTGTGGCGGTAGGCCTTGACATCATTCTAATGGCTGCTACCCAGCAGAATGCACTGACGAAAAAAGACCCCCTGTATGGTAGGCCTTCGATTTTCATCACGACATTGTACCGGGGCGCTCACCCGACATAATACCATGACGATCACTGTAATAGTATTCCAGTCTAGAGAGTACATGTTCCCTAAATTATATCATCATTGGCTAGACATCATTTGTTCGAAAAGTTCCTTTCTATTGAGCCTTTTGTTATTGTGGCATTTACCCCAATGCAATAAAACTAATACATTCTCAGTGTTAGAATGAAACTTTCATCAACTTGATGCTAGATACTGTGATGCACGTAACATGCTTGTATGTAATTCAGAATTAAGACAATTTATCATGTTTTAACTTCTTTTATTGAAAATCTTAAATAAGCTTGAAGCCAGTCATATACCCACTAGGATCAGAGATGTGGCTCCAGGTTTTTATTTTGTTTTGTGCATTCAACAGAAACCAAGCCCAGAAAATAATGCATCCTTCTTTAGTCGTGTCACATTTGCATGGGTGGATCCCATGATATGGAAAGGCTACAGAAAGCCTTTAGTACAAGCAGACATGTGGGATCTCACACAAGAAAGTGCGTCACGAAAGACTGTTGAGAAATGGGACAAAAACTGGAAGAAAACTTTAGGAAAAGTTTATAAGTAAGTTTTATGCTATTTAATATTGAATAGATTTATGTGTAAATTATTTCATAGTTTAAATAAAAGGTAATGTATTTTGTAAATGAAATACAGTGGTACCTCGAGTTACGATATTTTTTCGTTCGAGAATGCTGTTCAAGTGCCATTACCAAACGAATTTATCTCCTTAAGAAATGTTGTAAAATAGACTAGTCCTTTTAGACCCCCAAAATTACACTTACAAAAGCATTTAAAAAAATAAACTTACATAAAAGGGTGAGTTTGGGGACCATCGTAAGTCGAGGTACCACTGTAAGTGCTAATTTTTTTTTTTAATAAACCGGCCATATCCCACCAAGGCAGGGTGGCCTAAAATTAAAAATAAAATTTTCTTCTTTTAAATTTAGTAATTTACAGAGGAGAAAGGGTCACTAGCCCCTTGCTAGCTAATATGTATAATTATATAAGCAGTACATAAAGAAATATGAAAAGGTACAGTATCAGAGAGAATTTTTGGAGTTGAAATTGAGTCAAGATTATGAGTTTAATAAATAATAAGAGTTATGTTGATGTAAGTGAATAGAGTTAAATGAAAAAGGAAATTAATTGGGTGTGAAATGTGGTTATTTGAAACTAATATTTTCAATGATAAATAAGTATACAAGGTATGATATAGCACATAATGAAAGTACAGTGGTACCTCGAGTTACGATGGTCCCCAAAATTGCCCTTTTATGTAAGTTTATATTTTTAAATGCTTTTGTAAGTATATTTTTGGGGGTGTAAAAGGACTAGTCTATTTTACATTATTCCTTATGGGGATAAATTCGTTTGGTAATGGCACTTGAACAGCATTCTCGAACGAAAAATATCGTAACTCGAGGTACCACTGTAGTTTGTTAGATTATGTATTGGTGGATAAAAGGTTGATGGGTAGGCTTCAGGATGTACATGTTTATAGAGGGGCAACGGATACAGTGGTACCTCGACTTACGATATTAATCCGTCAGAGAGGGCATATCTTAAGGCGAAACAATCGTTACTTAGAATCAATTTTCCCCATAAGAAATAATGGAAATAAATTTAATCCGTCCAAGACTTCCAAAAGTAGTTAAATAAAATATTTTTTAGAACTTTTTGACAATAAATAATACACAATTTAATGAAGAATACCTAAATACACATGTAAATATTGTACAATAACATGTCACTTACATTTATTGAAGAGTTGTTGATGTGTGGAGGACGGGAGGAGGGGAGAAGGTGGAGTAGTATGCTAGTGTTTGGAAGGGGAATCCCTTCCATTAACGCTGCAGGTACCAAGTTCTTTTCTGGGGTTACTCCTTTTCTTTTAATGCCAGTAGGACCAGCTTGAGAGTCACTGGACCTCAGTAGAAAAGGGTTTACCATACAGCCTGGCCAGCTCACTGATACGCACTCCACTTTCATATTTTTCTATTATCTCCTTCAGTTCTATCGTACATGTATTTCTGTTCCTCTTGCCACAGGCTTACCACTAGGATCTTTCCTTGGACCCATGGTAGCTTATTTAGCAGTTGCAAGCACTACAAACAGTGGAATAATGACAATATACTGGTATGAATGCGTGGGTGTGGGTGGGTTGTCGCTCTCGCTTGTAAACAATAGCACACTGACGCTCCCTGGAGTGCGCGCTCAGCTGGGCGCCACGCGGACACGTCCGGTACGAATGTCGTTACACGAAGCAAACATCGTTACTCGCAATCAATTTTTTACGTTATAAATAACATTACTCGAAAATAACGTAAGATGACAGCATCGTAACACGAGGTATGACTGTATATCGGATCATTATTTGGTTGTAGCTACAGTTAGAGTAAAAGGTAGATGGGACAAAAAGAAAATGGCAACAGCAAATAAGAGAGAGGTAAAAGTGTATAAACTAAGGGAGGAGGAAGTTAGGGTGAGATATAAGCAACTGTTGGCAGAAAGGTGGGCTAGTGCAAGTATTAGAAGTGGGGGAGGGGGTTGAAGAGAGTTGGGATAGTTTTAAAAATACAGTATTAGAATGTGGGGCAGAAGTTTGTGGCTATAGGAGGGTGGGTGCAGGAGGAAAGAGGAGTGAGTGGTGGAATGAAGAAGTAAAGGGTGTGATAAAAGAGAAAAAGGTACCTTATGAGAGGTTTTTACAAAACAGAAGTGTTAATAGAAGAGCAGAGTATATGGAGAGTAAAAGAAAGGTGAAGAGAGTGGTGAGAGAGTGCAAAAGAAGAGCAGATGAAAGAATGGGAGAGGCTCTGTCAAGAAATTTTGCTGAAAACAAGAAAAAATTTTGGAGTGAGATAAACAAGGTAAGAAAGCCTAGGAACGAATGGATTTGTTAGTTAAAAACAGAGTAGGGAAGTTTGTAGATGGGGAGCTGGAGGTATTTGGTAGATGGCGGGAATATTTTGAGGAACTTTTAAATGTCAATGAAAAAAGGAGGCAGTAATTTCATGCACTGGCCAGGAGGTATAACATCGTTTAAGAGTGAAGAAGAGCAGTATGTGAGTGTGGGGAGATGTGTAAGGCATTACATAGAATGAAAGGGGGTAAAGCAGCTGGAACTGACGGGATCATGACAGAAATGTTAAAAGCAGAGGGGGATATAGTGTTGGAGTGGTTGGTATTTTTGTTTAAGAAATGTATGAAAGAGGGGAAGGTACCTAGGGATTGGCAGAGAGCATGTATAGTTCTTTTATATAAAGGGATGTGGATAAAAGATTGTAAGAATTATAGGGGAAGAAGTTTACTGAGTATAACAGGTAAAGTGTATGGCAAGGTTATTATTGAAAGAATTAGAGGTAAGACAGAGAGTAGGATTGCAGATGAACAAGGAGGCTTTAGACTATCTCACTGGCACCTATCCGAACACACTATTCCTAGCCCCAACCAACCCAATAGAAGTTTCACTTATAATCAACACATTAAAAAACAAAGCAGGTGACCTAAATAACTTACCACCTTATATATACAAAAAGCCTCTCAAGTTCTCTCACCAATTATTGCAACACTTTTAACAAATCCATTGAATCCTCTACCTTCCCATCAATACTCAAAATAGCGAGGGGCACCCCAATACATAAGGGAGGAGATCAAGCAGACCTGAATAACTACAGGCCGATATCTAACTTACCCTTCTCTCCAAAATCTTTGAAAAATTAATTCATAGACAAATATATTCCTACCTCACCTCCAACAACGTACTCAACCACTGTCAATTTGGATTCAGGCCTAATAAAAATACAAATGATGCCATTATACACATGTTAGAAATAATTTACACCGCCCTTGAGAAAAAAGAAATCCCAGTGGGAATCTTCATTGATTTACGTAAAGCTTTTGATACAGTTGACCATGATCTGTTACACTTAAAATTATCGCACTATGGTATAAGAGGACACTCCCTAAACTACCTAAAATCATACCTTAGCAACAGAAACCAATATGTGTACACAAATGGAGCTAGCTCCACCGCCCAAACTATTACCGTAGGTGTCCCACAGGAAGTGTTCTTTTCCCACTACTCTTTTTCATTTACATTAACGACCTACCAAATGCATCTCAACTACTCAAACCCATACTTTTTGCAGATGACACTACATACGTTATCTCTCACCCAAGCCCAGACACACTAGCCAACACTGCAAATACTGAATTGCAGAAAATATCTACCTGGATGATGACCAACAAACTTACTCTCAATATTGATAAAACCTATTTTATCCAGTTTGGGAACAGAGCTGCAAACGCACCACTTAACATAATGATAAACGGGTCCCCTATCGCAAAACTCAGAGGGAAAATTCTTAGGAATACATCTTGACAGTGGCCTCAAATTTCAGACACACATACAACAAATCTCCAAGAAAGTCTCAAAGACCGTGGGAATACTATCCAAGATACGGTACTATGTTCCACAACCAGCTCTCCTTACCCTATATCACTCACTCATTTACCCCTACCTCACCTATGGAATCTGCGCATGGGGCTCTACATCAATAACTCATCTCAGACCACTAATAACACAACAAAAGGCAGCAGTTAGAATAACAAATTCCCACTCAAGGCAACATACTCCACCAATATTCAAAAACCTAAACTTACTCACCATACAAGACATCCATACTTTTACTGTGCCTATTACATACATAGAACACACTATGCAGATATTAACCCACCACTCAAACTTCTCCTTACTAATTTTAACAGGACACATGACCATAACACTAGACACAGATCACTCTCGATGTTCCCGTGTCCACCTAACACTATGTAAAAGCTCAATGCACATAAAAGGCACGAAAATTTGGAATTCATTACCTGTCATTGCCAAAGAAACCCTACCTGTACCCCAATTCAAAGCGATGCTAAAAACCACCTTCTCACCCAAAGCTAATTGCTCCATATCAACCATTCCCAGCAATGTAGAATAATCACTTAACGTAAAACCTGACTTTAAAGTCAATGTATTGTATGAATGAATGTAAACCTGTTATGAATAATACTTACTAGCTAATTATTCCCACAACACTTACATTATAATGACCACGTAAACTAACTGCAATGCAATTAATTGTTTTAAATTGTTCTCACTCAATTAGTTGCATTGCTGCAATAAATTGCTACAATTAATTGATATGTTCAACTTATATTCAAACTTTAAAACTTAGATATGCAACTTTACTTATTTTATAAATTATCAACCATAACTTTTTATTATTTTATTATTATTATTGCTTTAATTTGTTTAATCTGATTTAATTAATTTTATAATGAAGACAAAAGTACAAAACTATGTTCAAATTTCATAGCTTAAATACTCACCTTTACTCATTGTATACTATCTACAATAATTCTTACAATTTAGTTTTAAGTTAATTTTAAGTCTGCCCAAAATGCCCTGCATACTAGGGGCTTTTGGCATGTACACCTCATGTAATCTCAATAACCAAATGTAATTCTTTGTATCATGTCCAAATAAAAATTATTATTATTATTATTATTATTATTATTATTATTATAAAGTGTTTACAGTGAAGCATATATGTGAACAGTATTTAGATAAAGGTGGGGAAGTTTTCATTGCATTTATGGATTTAGAAAAGGCATTTGATAGAGTGGATAGGGGAGCAATGTGGCAAATGTAGCAAGTGTATGGAATAGGTGGTAAGTTACTGAAGGCTGTAAAGAGTTTTTATGAGGATAGTGAGGCTCAGGTTAGGGTGTGTAGGAGAGAGGGTTATTACTTCCCGGTAAAAGTAGGTCTTAGACAGGGATGTGTAATGTCACCATGGTTGTTTAATATATTTATAGATGGGGTTGTAAAAAAGTAAATGCTAGGGTGTTGGGGAGAGGGTGGGATTAAATTATGGGCAGTTAAATGCAAATGGGAGTTGACAGTTACTTTTTGTTGATGATACTGTGCTTATGGGAGATTCTAAAGAAAAGTTGCAAAGGTTAGTGGATGAGTTTGGGAGGGTGTGTAAAGGTAGAAAGTTGAAAGTGAACATAGATAAGAGTAAGGTGATGAGGGTATTAAACGATTTAAATAAAGAAAAAATTGGATATCACTTTGAGAGAGGGATTATGGAAGAAGTAAATGTTTTGATATTTGGGAGTTGACTTGTCAGCGGATGGGTTTTATGAAGGATGAGGTTAACCATAGAATTGATGAAGGAAAAAAGGTGAGTGGTTCGTTGAGGTATCTGTGGAGACAAAAAACGTTATCCATGGAGGCAAAGAAGGGAATGTACGAAAGTATGGTGGTACCAATACTCTTATATGGGTGTGAAGCATGGTTGCAAATGCTGCAGCGAGGAGGCGGCTGGAGGCAGTGGAGATGTCCTGTCTAAGGGCAATGTGTGTGTAAATATTATGCAGAAAATTCGGAGTGTGGAAATTAGGAGGAGGTGTGGAGTTACTAAAAGTATTTGTCAGAGGGCTGAAGAGGGGTTGTTGAGGTGGTTTGGTCATTTAGAAGAATGTATCAAAGTAGAAATGACTTGGAGCGTATAAATCTGTAGGGAAGGAAGGCGGGGTAGGGTCGTCCTCAAAAGGTTGGAGGGAGGGGTAAAGGAGGTTTTGTGGGCGAGGGGCTTTGACTTCCAGCAAGCATGTGTGAGCGTGTTAGATAGGAGTGGAATGGAGACGAATGGTTTTGGGACCTGACGAGCTGTTGGAGTGTGAGCAGGGAATATTTTGTGAAGGATTCATGGAAACCAGTTAATTGATATAGTTGGACTTGAGTCCTGGAAATGGGAAGTATACAATGCCTGCACTTTAAAGGAGGGGTTTGAGATATTGGCGGTTTGGTGGGATTTTCTGAACTGTCGTATCTTAGTGCCTCTCAAAGACAGTGATTATGTACGAGTGAGGTGAAAGTGTTGAATGATGATGAAAGTACAGTGGACCCCCGAGTAACGTAAAAACTTCACTCCAGAAGCCTGCTCAAGTGCCATTACCGAAGGAATTTACTCCCTTAAGGAATAATCTCACGTAGGTTAGTCTATTTCAGACCTCCAAAAATACACTTCCACAAGCACTTACAATATTATACTTACATAATTGTACGATTTCTGGGGTGTTCGTTACTTGGGGGTCCACTGTATTTTCTTTTTTTGGGATTTTCTTTCTTTTTAGGTCACCCTGCCTCGGTGGGAGATGGCCGACTTGTTGAAAAAAAAAAAATCAATGATATTGATAATTGCTAAGGCAAGGTAAGATTTATGAAATAGATTTGCTGACTGGGTTTTCAATGATTTAGGGCTGTTGCATAGAATATAATGTACATCTTTATTTTCTAAACAGAAAGCATGGTTCTGAGTCATGGGCTTCCTACTCAAACAATGTAGTTCATGTGGAATTTCCCAAGGGTGGAGACCACAAGAAGAAGCCTATATCAGTCTTGCCAACCATGGCTCGACATTTGGCCCAACTTTTATCTTTGGTGCTATACTTAAGTTCACATATGATGTGTTGCAGTTTGTCAGCCCACAGATCCTCAGGTAGGTATACCATCTTGGTGTTTTAAGCTTATTGCATTGTTTGATTTTTTCTTTTAAATTTACATATGGCAAATTGTTAATTCACACACATCTTAACAGTACCATGGTATATTAATGTCTTGTATACTTTATACAATACAGTCTGTATTACAGTAGAAGTACTAAGTTTTGAAGAATAAAAAACTATTTTGGGGGGAGAAGATTTAATGAACGATTGCAGGAATAATTCCCAGTAACAATATCTCAAATTTTACTACTTTTTCAGACTGTTTTAATTAATGTTTGCTCATTTGTGCATCAGTTCATCCTTTAGGACTTATTAGTTTCCTTTGTCCATTTTCTAAATACAGTGGTACCCGTTTTTACGATGGTCCCCAAACACCCCCTTTTTATGTAAGTTTATTTTTTAAATGTTTTTGTAAGTGTAATTTTGGGGGTCTAAAAGGAGTAGTCTATTTTACATCATTTCTTATGGAGATAAATTCGTTTGGTAATGGCACTTGAACAGCATTCTGGAATGAAAAATATCGTAAGTCGGGGTACCACTGTAATTTACTGTATTAGTATGCAGCCATTTTAGAAACTTCCCCATAAGTGCAAACAGATGATCTGGGGTGGGGGCCGGCATATTGGTTCATCAAAAACCCATAGTATTTATACCTATTTACAAAGCAGGAGATAGGTCCTTAGCTTTGAACTTTGGACCAATAAGTCTTACCTCTATAGTGGGAAAATTTATGGAGTTATTAATTGCCAAGGCAATTTGTAGCCATCTTGAAAGGCATAAATTGATTAATGAATCTCAGCATGGTTTTACAAAGGAGCATTCCTTCCTTATGAATTTACTAACTTTTTCACCAAGGTATTTGAGCAGGTAGATCATGGTAATGAATATGATATTGTGTATATGGACTTCAGTAAGGCTTTTGATAGAGTTCCACATCAGAGGCTATTGAGGAAAATCAAGGCACATGGAATAGGAGAATTTTTTTTCCCGGGTAAGGCGTGGTTGACAGATAGGCAGCAGGGTTTGCATCAATGGGGAGAAATCAGAGTGGGGGGAGTCACAAGTGGTGTTCCACAGGGGGCACTGTTGGGCCCTTTTTTTCACAATTTATAAAAGACATTTATGAGGGTTAAATAGCGACATAAGCAAGTTTGCTGATGACACCAAAATAGGTCACCTAATTCATTCTAATGAGGACATTAGAGCACTCTAGGAAAATTTGAATAGACTGATGCAGTGGTCAGAGAAGTGGCAGATGCAGTTTAATATAACAAATGCAAAAATTTAAACATTGGACATGAAAATAAGCCCCCCCCCAAAATAATAATGTGATCTTATACTGATTGCAAAAAGGATTTTGGGGGTTCTGGTTAGCAGTAATCTAAAACCAAGACAACAGTGCATAATGTTCGCAATAAAACGAACAGAATCCTTGGCTTCATATCAAGGAGCATAAATATAGGAGTCCTCAGGTTGTTCTTCAACTCTATATTTTGGAGGCCTCGTTTAGATTATGCTGCACAGTTCTGGGCACCATATTACAGAATGGATATACAAACACTGGAAAACGAAAAGGAGGATGACAAAGTTGACCCATGTATCAGAAATCTTCCCCATGAGGATAGACTGAAGGCCCTGAATCTGCACTCTCTAGAAAGGCATACAATTAGGGGGGTATGATTGGGTGTATAAATGGAAAACGGGAAAAAAAAAGGGATGTAAATATTGCTAAAAAATCTAGCCAAGACAGGACTTGCAGCAATGGTTTTAAGTTGGGAAAAAATTTAGATTAAGAAAGGATATAGGAAAGCACTGGTTTGGTAATAGAGTTGTGGTTGGTGGGGAAAAAACTCCCAGTACCGTCATAGTTTAAAAATAGTTTATTTAGACATGGTACAATGATACATAGTTAGGTAGACATGATAAATGATACATGTTAGGTATAAATGGGGGTACATGCCAAAAAACCCCTAATATGCTGTGCATTGCGGGCATTCTTAAGATTAATTAATAGTAGACTACATGGTAAAAAATTATTGTTGATAATTTATAAAATAAGTATAATTGTGTATCTAAGTTGTAAAATTTGAATATAAGTTGAACATAATAATTTATTAATTGTAGCAATGCAATTAATTGAGTGAATAACAATTTAAAACAATTAGTTGCTAAGACGTTGTGTAGTTTTAAAATAGGTTGGATAAATACTTGAGTGGGTGTGAGTTGGACCTGACTAGCTTGTGCTAATAGGTCTGATGCTGTGCTCCTTCCTTAAGTGGATGTGACCTGACCTGACTAGGTGGGTCATTGGTTTAAGCTGGGAAGTGACTTGGACTAGCCTTGCATGGGCCAGTAGGCCTGCTGCAGTGTTCCTTCTTTCTTATGTTCTTATTTTAATACAATGGTCCACTATTTTAGTAAAATAGCCCACTATTTTACTAAGATGTGAAAGTAAAGGATCTCTTATTGCAGGTTCTGAGCAAGAATCTACATCTTTCATAGGAGAAGTGTGTACTGCAGGTGGAAATCCTGCTAAATAGAAAAATACTATACATTTATAAACAGAAATGGATGCATTCCTCTGGACTTTAAAACCAATGTCAGGACTTAGAGATTCCTCTGCTTAGACTTTGGCTACCCCAATCAGCCATATAAGCAAGAAAACATGTATTTATTTATACTAGCATGAGATATTTCAAGTTATAGGAGGACCTGAGGAAAAGGCACTTTTGACCCAATTTTTGTGTTCAGATGAAAACAACCCTTGTAGATTCACCTCTTCCTATACTTTTTGGATCTCCTTACCACTTTTATCTTATGCTCTTTCAACTTTCAAATTTCTTAGGGGGGAAGCCACATTTTCATTCTGTGGCTGATCTAAAGCTTTCCCATTCATAATTAGTGAATAAGGTAAGGATTTTTTGTTTGTTTGACCCATACTTGGTTTAATTGAATTATGTGGGTGTTCTTACATGACCTGGCAGGGTTTTACTCATTCCATTTCAGATAGTGCAGATCCTAAGTGGTGGATCACCACATGAATCTTTGGTGTTTATTTTGATTGGGAATATGCATGAGCTTCACCTTTTGATCATGAGTTTCTTAAAAGGTTCTTGGGCAATGATCAGGATCTTTCTGCATCACAGTGTCTCTAAATCAACCAACCTATAAGAACAGATATAGGCTTTTACTCAGAGCCAGCATATGTCTTCAAGCTTACAATGGTTAGGAAGAGTTTACAGGTTGAGTGCATTATATCAGGGCCATAGCATGTGGATTTCCTGCCCAATATTATTGTTGCCTCCATTGTGATTTGAGATCCTTCTGCAAGAATTCCTAGTTGTTCATCAGAACCCAAATGCAGAATACTAGTTTTGAAATATGGAAAGCACATTTCTGCTCAGGTTTGAGGACTCCTAGAGTAGACATCTCCCTATGTCAGTTGGTTGTGCATCAGCCTCCTCACAACTCTGAAAGGGCGAGGTCTGGCTGTGGCAGATGGTAGAAAACTATCAACAAAGAGAAAGAGAAATCTGAAAAAAGGAGGCACACCGGGGAAAAAAAAAAAAAATGGCAGTTAGTCCTTTCCAATTGGAGTTGGTCATTTTCCCCTGATAGTCATTAAACCCTGGAAAATGTGTAGATATTATATACTAGTGTGAATATTTGCAGGTACAGTAAAAACTTTTGGATTTTGCTGATAGGGAAAAAGTTCCTCTTGTATAGAGGCTCATGCTAACCATTTGTTTAAATATTTTCACCTGATAATCGCTTTTACTGAAAGTGAGTCTAGTGAACAGCCAAGTGGCATGGCTATTTTTATGCTATAATGATGCTGATATGTACACAGCTACAGTCTTTCATTCTTGGCCAATACTTCTTGAAGATGTTCTTAGCTGGGCTTCAAATTCTGGGGGTAATCTCTGCTGTTTACCGCAAGGTTAGAAGATCACATTTCTAATTACTCTATATAAATACATGTATTGTAATTTACATTTACAGAAACAAAGCCCGAACTAAAATTCATGTTAAATTTTTTTTTTTTTTCAACAAGTGGCCGTCTCCCACCGAGGCAGGGTTACCCAAAAAGAAAGAAAATCCCCAAAAAGAAAATACTTTCATCATCATTCAACACTTTCACCACACTCATACATAATCACTGTCTTTGCAGAGGAGCCAGATATGACAGCTGAGAAAAGTCCCCCCAGCTGTCACTATCTCAGACCCCTCCTTTAAAGTGCGGATTTCTTCCCATTTCAGGACTCAAGTCCAACTAAATCAATTAACTGGTTTCCCTGAATCCCTTCACAAAATGTTACCCTGCTCACACTCCCAAAAGATTGTCATGTCCCAAAAACCATTCGTCTCCATTCACTCCTATCTAACAGCTCACACATGCTTGCTGGAAGTCCAAAGCCCTCCCCAAAACCTCCTTTACCCCTTCCCCCCAACCTTTTCTAGGACGACCCTACCCGCCTTCCTTCCCTACAGATTTATACGCTTCCAAGTCATTCTACTTTGATCCATTCTCTTAAATGACCAAACCACCCTCAACAACCCCCTCTTCAGCCCTCTGACAAATACTTTTAGTAACTCCACACCTTCTCCTAATTTCCACATTCAATTTTCTGCATAATATTTACCCCCACATTGCCCTTAGACAGGACATCTCGACTGCCTCCAGCCTCCTCCTGCTGCAGCATTTGCAACCCATGCTTCACACCCATATAAGAGTGTTGGTACCACTATTCGTACATTCCCTTCTTTGCCTCCATGGATACATTTTTTGTCTCCACAGATACCTCAATGCACCACTCACCTTTTTTCCTTCATCAATTCTATGGTTAACCTCTCCTTCATAAAACCCATCCGCTGACACATCAACTCCCAAATATCTGAAAACATTTCTTCTTCCATAATCCCTCTCTCCAATGTGATATCCAATTTTTCTTTATTTAAATGGTTTGATCCCTCATCACCTTACTCTTATCTATGTTCACTTTTAACTTCTACCTTTACACACTCTCCCAAATCGTCCACTAACCTTGCAACTTTTCTTTAGAATCTCCCATAAGCACAGTATCATCAGCAAAAAGTAACTGTGTCAACTTCCATTTTGCATTTAATTCTCCATAATTTAATCCCACCCCTCTCCCCAACACCCTAGCATTTACTTCTTTTACAACCCCATCTATAAATATATTAAACAACCATGGTGACATTACACATCCCTGTTTAAGACCTACTTTTACCGGGAAGCAATCTCCCTCTCCTACACACCCTAACCTGAGCCTCACTATCCTCATAAAAACTCTTTACAGCCTTCAGTAACTTACTACCTATTCCATACACTTGCAACATTTGCCACATTGCTTCCCTATCCACTCTATCATATGCCTTTTCTAAATCCATAAATGCAATAAAAACTTCTCTACCTTTATCTAAATACTGTTCACATATAGCTTCACTGTAAACACTTGATCTACACATCCCTACCCACTCTAAAGCCTCCTTGCTCATCTGCAATCCTACTCTCTGTCTTACCTCTAATTCTTTCAATAATAACCCTGCCATACACTTTACCTGGTATACTCAGTAAACTTATTCCCCTATAATTTTTACACTCTTTTATCCCCCTTCCCTTTATATAAAGGAACTATACATGCTCTCTGCCAATCCCTAGGTACCTTCCCCTCTTTCATACATTTATTAAACAAAAATACAAACCACTCCAGCACTATATCCCCCCCTGCTTTTAACATTTCTGTCATGATTCCGTCAATTCCAGCTGCTTTACCCCCTTTCATTCTACGTAATGCCTCACGCACCTCCCCACACACACACTCCTGCTCTTCTTCACTCCTAAACGATGTTGTACCTCCCTGGCCAGTACATGAAATTACCGCCTCCCTTTTTCATCGACATTTAAAAGTTCCTCAAAATATTCCCGCCATCTACCCAATACCTCCAGCTCCCCATCTACTAACTCCCCTACTCTGTTTTTAACTGACAAATCCATTCGTTCCCTAGGCTTTCTTACCTTGTTTATCTCACTCCAAAAATTTTTCTTGTTTTCAGCAAAATTTCTTGACAGAGCCTCTCCCATTCTTTCATCCGCTCTTCTTTTGCACTCTCTCACCCTCCCTTCACCTTTCTTTTTACTCTCCATATACAGTGGTACCCCGGTTTACGATATTTTTTCATTCCAGAATGCTGTTCAAGTGCCATTACCAAACGAATTTATCTCCTTAAGAAAAGTTGTAAAATAGACTAGTCCTTTTAGACCCCCAAAATTACACTTACAAAAGCATTTAAAAAAATAAACTTACATAAAAGGGTGAGTTTGGGGACCATCGTAAACCGGGGTACCACTGTACTCTGCTCTTCTATTAACACTTCTGTTTTGTAAAAACCTCTCATAAGCTACCTTTTTCTCTTTTATCACACCCTTTACTTCTTCATTCCACCACTCACTCCTCTTTCCTCCTGCACCCACCCTCCTATAGCCACAAACTTCTGCCCCACATTCTAATACTGCATTTTTAAAACTATCCCAACTCTCTTCAACCCCCCCACTACTCCTACTTGCACTAGCCCACCTTTCTGCCAATAGTTGCTTATATCTCACCCTAACTTCCTCTCCCTTAGTTTATACACTTTTACCTCTCTCTTACTTGCTGTTGCCATTTTCTTTTTGTCCCATCTACCTTTTACTCTAACTGTAGCTACAACCAAATAATGATCTGATATATCTGTTGCCCCTCTATAAACATGTACATCCTGAAGCCTACTCATCAACCTTTTATCCACCAATACATAATCCAACAAACTACTTTCCTTACGTGCTATATCATACCTTGTATATTTATTTATCCTCTTTTTCATAAAATATGTATTACTTATTACCAAACCTCTTTCTACACAGCTCAATTAATGGTTCCCCATTTACATTTACCCCTGGCACCCCAAATTTACCTACTACTCCATCCACAACATTTTTACCCACTTTAGCATTAAGATCCCCAACCACCATTACTCTCTCACTTGGTTCAAAACTCCCCACACACTCACTCAACATTTCCCAAAATCTTCTCTCTCCTCTACACTTCTCTCTTCTCCAGGTGCATAAACACTTACTATAACCCACTTTTCACTCCAACCTTTATTTTACTCCACATAATCCTTGAATTTATACATTTATATTCCTTCTTTACCTGCCATAACTGATTATTCAACATTATTGCCACTCCTTCTTTAGCTCTAACTCTATTTGAAACCCCCGATCTAATCCCATTTATTTCTCCCCACTGAAACTCTCCTACCCCCTTCAGCTTTGTCTCACTTAAAGCCAGGACATCCAGCTTCTTTTTATTCATAACATCTACAATCATCTCTTTCTTATCATTCGCACAACATCCCCCGCACATTCAAACATCCCACTTTGACGGTTTTCTTCTTCTTTTTAGTAAGCTATACAGGAAAAGGGGGGTTTCTAACCCATTGTTCCCGGCATTTTAGTTGACTTTTACAACACGCATGGCTTACGGAGGAAAATTCTTATTCCACTTCCCCATGGATATGAAAGAAAAAACAATAAGAACAAGAACTATTAAGATAATGTTAGAAATATTTGCATAAAAAACTGCTTTAACATAATGGCATTTTTTATGGCTAGACAAGGGTAGACAGTCTTAGCAGAGGACAAGTTAATAGGATGGCTGGGATCTCTGACATGACAGAAAAGAGCATTGTTGGTTTTCAATATTACAATTTTGGTGATTAAGCTTTCTAGGGGCAAAGACCAAATTCAGCCTGTTAAGATATATAATTTTTATTAGCTCATCACCAGAACTGGAATAAGAATATATCCGGGAGTATAAAACACATTATATTTTAAACTTTACTAGTAAATTATTATAAAATAAGAGTATAGTTTTCTTTGCTTTCATAATTATCACAGTATTATCTCTTTGGTACATATAAAAGAAACATACATTATTTCAGGTCATAATTCTTCAAGTCCCGACTACACATCAGATTTCAAAGTAACAGTCATGACCCCATAGTGTTCTATGTCAGGTCGCTGCCATCTCCATGTCAACATGACAACCAACCAGTGTCATGACACGCCAAAACCGTGTCCCATGACATTTCCTTGCCTCTTGTGTTATGACATTCCATGTCATCACACTACGTCTCAATACTCCCTTTTCTCTGTGTTATGACACTGTCTCAATATTTCCTGTTCACCGCGTCACATGCCATTAACACTCCAGGTTCACGACACTCTTACATTTCACACACTTCTGCAGTCTTACCTTCTTTCAGTGCCACCCGACACTGTGTGTGTGTCCCATTACACAATATCAAACACGTACGCCACACCTCTGTCACATTACACAAGACACCATTTTTTTTTTTTTATTAACACATCGGCCGATTCCCACCAAGGCAGGGTGGCCCGAAAAAGAAAAACTTTCATCATTCACTTCATCACTGTCTTGCCAGAAGGGTGCTTTACACTACAGTTATAAAACTGCAACATTAACACCCCTCCTTCAGAGTGCCGGCACTGTACTTCCCATCTCCAGAACTCAAGTCGGCCTGCCGATACACAGTAAATTGTCATGACCATATTCCTTGTGTCACCGACACAATATCAATACAAAGTAACTTCTCATGATCCTCACTGTGTTACACCCACACTGATCAGCAAACTAAGTGACCAATGAGACCAGCATAAACCTGCAAGCAACTGAAGTCAAGGCTGGGTAAAAGAATCAAACATTGTCACATTACACAATATCACAAAGTAATGGGATACACTCCTCACGTTCCACGACACTTCCGTCAAACTCTCAGTATGCGGTAGTGACCAATGAGCCAGCAAGCCTGCGAGGAACTGAAGTCAGCAGGCTGGGTAAAGATACCCACACTGATCAGCACACTGAGTAAGATCTGCAGGTAACAGCCAGTGATGAGGTTGGCAGACTGAGTAGTCCATAACAGAAGCCAGAGGAACTAACTTCAGCAGACTGAGTAGAGACACCCACAGGTCCTTAGGTCTGCAAGTAACAGAAGCCAGCGAGGAACTTCAGTAGACTGAGTAAGTAACCTGCAAGGAACTAAGTCCAGGCAGCCAGCCAGAAACTAAATCCAGCTGGTGTAGTCAGTACTCAGTTAAGTCTTGGTGAACTCTGCTTGAGTAACGAAGCCTGCAAGGAACTAAATCCAGGCAGCCAGCAGGAAACTAAAACCAGCTAGTGTAGTCAGTACTCAGTGAAGTTGTAGTGAACTCTGTTTGAGGCCGGTTCAACAGCCCCAACATTGAGTGTGATGACGTCACACTGGGTACTGCCACCGGTAACAACCGTTTAGCAGCTCCTCAGTGGTCAGCCAACCACCTCTTTTGATACCAGTCAGGGTACGCAACATTGGTCTTTTGTGCTCTTTAAAGTCTCTTGAAAAAGAGAGTGGCCAGTTTTGCCACAGTAATCAAGAGGAAGAAAGAGCTGGAAATGGGAGTAGACACTGAAAGAGAATTTTCCCAATAAACTGGCTGTCTCCACCGAGGCAGGGTGACCCATAAAGCAGAAACATTTTTACCATCACTCACTTCTTCACTGTCTTGCCAAAGGGCACTGATGCTACAGTTCAAAACTGTCAACATCTCCACCCCTCCTTCAGAGTGTAGGCACTACTTCCCACCTCCAGGACTCAAGTCCGGCTAATCAAGTCATAAAAACCACTTGCCTCCACTTGCTTCTATCTGTCACACTCACACACTTGCTGGATGTCGAAACCCCTCATACACAGAATCTCCTTTACCTCCCTACCTCCAACCATTCCTAGGATGACTCCTACTCCACTTTCCCTCCACCACAGATTTATATGCCCTCCAGTCATCCTATTTTCCACCCTCTCTAAATGTCTGAACCCCCCAACAACCCCTCTTCAGCCCTCTGGATAAATACTTTCAGTAACCCTGCACCTCCTTCTAATCTCCAAACTACGAATTCTTCTTTCTTCTTTCAACACGTCGGCCGTTTCCCACCGAGACAGGGTGGCCTAAAAGGAAAAACGAAAGTTTCTCCTTTACATTTATACTGTAATATATTCAGGAGAAGGGTTACTAGCCCCTTGCTCCGGCATTTTAGTCGCCTCTTACGACACGCATGGAAGCTACGAATTCTCTGCATAATATTCACCACACATTGTCCTCAGACATGACGTCTCCACTGCCTTCAGCCTTCTCCTTGCTGTAACATGCACAACCCATGCTTCACACCCATATAAGAAGCATTGTTACCACTATACTCTCATACAGTCACCCTTTGACTTCCATGGGTAATGTTCTTTTTCTCCACAGATTCCTTGGTCCACCACTCGCCTTTTTTCCCCTCATCAATTCTGTGGTTCACCTTGTCTTTCATAGACCCATCTGCTGACAAGTCCACTCTCAAATATCTGAACACATTCACTTCCTCCATACTCCCTCCCTCCAATCTGATATACAATGAATACGATTAGTGCGAAGGTATTCCTCTGACGGAAAACAATCGTGAATCTTAGTTCTGGCTTTGTTTCTAAAGATTCCTGCCATTTCCATTATGTAGTCAGATGCTCTAAATATATGAATAACTACATATTTTAATACATCAGCCTTTTCCCACCAGGACAGGGTGACTCAAAGAGGAATTACAGTTTCTTTCACTTGTTTAATAGTTATGCAGGTGACCTAAATAACTTACCACCTTTATATACAAAAAGCCTCTCAAGTTCTCTCACCAATTATTGCAACACTCTTATTATAATATTATTATTATTATTATTTATTATTATTATTATTATTATTATTATTATTATTATTATGGAAGTGATACCACAGGCAAAGTAGAGAATTGTCTCTCCACTGACAATTGTACATTTGGCCCCATTCCTCTGTAGCACTCCTAGGCATTCTACCATACAAAATACTTGTGGATTGTTTCCATATTCTCCTACTATTTGTTTTCTTGTGCTGCTTGAAATTTTCAGTGCCTTATATAGCTTGTGTAAAGTGTACTTCTCCAAAGTCAGGAAAGAAAAGTAATTGTGTATATTGTATATTCATATACTATAACCTTTTTTAGCCTTTGGCATATACTTTCTTTAAAGTATATCAGTGTTGTTAATAGTTATGCAGGTGATCTAAATAACTTACCACCTTTTATATACAAAAAGCCTCTCAAGTTCTCTCACCAATTATTGCAACACTCTTTAACAAATCCATTGAATCCTCTACCTTCCCATCAATACTCAAAATAGCGAGGTCACCCCAATACATAAAGGAGGAGATCAAACAGACCTGAATAACTACAGGCCGATATCTAACTTATCCCTTCTCTCCAAAATCTTTGAAAAATTAATTCATAGACAAATATATTCCTACCTCACCTCCAACAACGTACAGTGGTACCTCGACTTACGATGCTATCATCTTACGTTATATTCGATAACCGATATTTATAACGTAAGAAATTTGAATGCGACTTACGTTGTTTGATTCGTCTACCGACATTCGTACCGGACGTGTCCGCTAGGCGCCAGCTGACGCGCACTCCAGGAGCGTCAGTGTGCTATTGTTTACAAGTGAGACGACCACCCACCCACACCCACGCATTCATACCAGTATATTGCCATTATTCCACTGTTTTTAGTGCTTGCAACTGCTAAATAAGCCACCATGGGCCCCAAGAAAGCTCCTAGTGCCAAGCCTGTGGTAAAGAATGTGCAGGGAGTGTAGCATTTATGCAGGAGTGTAGCATTTATGCAGGGAGTGTAGCATTTATGCAGGGAGTGTAGCATTTATGCAGGGAGTGTAGCATTTATGCAGGGAGTGTAGCATTTATGCAGGAGTGTAGCATTTATGCAGGGAGTGTAGCATTTATGCGGAGTGTAGCATTTATGCAGGGAGTGTAGCATTTATGCAGGGAGTGTAGCATTTATGCAGGGAGTGTAGCATTTATGCAGGAGTGTAGCATTTATGCAGGGAGTGTAGCATTTATGCAGGGAGTGTAGCATTTATGCAGGGAGTGTAGCATTTATGCAGGGAGTGTAGCATTTATGCAGGGAGTGTAGCATTTATGCAGGGAGTGTAGCATTTATGCGGGGTTAGCATTTATGCAGGGAGTGTAGCATTCAAAGAAAAGGCCAGTAACCCCAGAAAAGAACTTGGTACCTGCAGTGTTAATGGAAGGGATTCCCCTTCCAAACACTAGCATACTACTCCACCTTCTCCCTCCTCCCGTCCTCCACATCAACAACTCTTCAATAAATGTAAGTGACATGTTATTGTACAATATTTACATGTGTATTTAGGTATTATTCATTAAATTGTGTATTATTTAATGTCAAAAAGTTCTAAAAATATTTTATTTAACTACTTTTGGAAGTCTTGGACGGATTAAATTTATTTCCATTATTTCTTATGGGGAAAATTGATTCATGTAACGATTGTTTCGCCTTAAAATATGCCCCCCCTGACGGATTAATATCGTAAGTCGAGGTACCACTGTATCTGTCATATCATTGCCGTGTATTTTCAAATAAACATTAATTTTTTAAATGTATCATTTCATCACTGTCCCAATTAACCCTTTCGGGGTTATGGTCGTACAAGTACGTTTTACGCACTGTGGTTATTGACGTACTAGTACGCCTAAATTCTAGCCCTCAAATCAAGCAGAAACAGGCTGTTAGGCCTAGATGTGATAGAATGGGTCTGTGTGGTCAGTGCGCAGTATATAAAAATTCCTGCACCAAACAGTGCATAATGAGGAAAAAAAACTCATTGTTTTTGGTTTAAAACAGTGACTTTGCAGTCTATTTTCGTATGGTATTTATGCTTGTATTCTCGTTTTCTTAGTCTCATTTTATAGAATTGACGATATATTACAGAAATAGAGATCATTTTGACTGGTTTTACGATGACAAGTACCTTGAAACTGAGCGCAAAGTAGCGAAAATGTTCGATTTTGGCCGATGTTCAGGAGTAAACAAATCGCACCATGCATCCAATACACATCAACTGGAGAGTCTAATATTCTTGCACAAGAGCGCTGATATTATTTATACCATTTTTACAGTGATGAAGTTGTATACATAACAGTAAATCTTCTATTTTTGTGGAATAAAAATTCAAAATGGAAAGCAAAAGTAATGTAAGAGGGGCCTGGAGACGTGACTAATGAACAGAGAAGATGTTATTTTAGTGCCGAGAATGTCTGCCTTGTTTATTATGGACCCTATTTTGAAATTGGCATCGTTTGAAATTTGTGTGAAATTGGCCAAATTGCCATTTTCTGACCACTATTTTGGGTAGTTGAAATTGGTAAATAGGCGGTTTCTTGTACTCAATCGATAGAAAAAATGGAGTTCTAGCGAAATAGCTATAATTTTAGTAGACTGATACATAGGAATGTGCCGAAAATAGGGCTCAAAGTGGGCGAAATCGCCGATGCGTAAGTGTCATGGCTACCGCTAACTTCAAAGCATAATTCCGTTAGTTTTCGATCAAATTTCATAATTTTTGTGGCGTTGTGAGCGGGAAAAGATTCTCTATCATCCCATAAGAATTTTTTTTTTAAATTCGTGGATCCTGAGAACGAGATTCAGAGAGACCCCTTGGACCCCCAAAGGGTTAATATTCATACTATTTTACCTTAAAATATTGTCATCCTTAGCTTATAGGGAGTGGTGAATATATTTATTGTAGGAAGTCTGAATAAATGAAGAATAAGTATTAATGAAAATAGCTGCATTAGCGAAACACTGTAAATCAAAGCACTCTAAAGCAGAGCACTGTAAAGTGGGCCTTCCGATAATGACTAATCACATTATTATCTCAGACAAATTAAGTTATTAATATAATATTTAACCTTGCTGTGATATTTAACCCGTAAACGGTCCACACGTATATACGTTAGTACGCTACTGCCCCAAACGTATATTTACGTTTTATTTTTCCTGCCTCCAAATTTGGCACGATTGGCCTGAGATGCCTGGCCAGCATAGAATACGTCTTAGCCCTTGGTGTGCGCTGTATTAAAAAAATCTGGGACCACTTAGTACATTGTGGGAGGACCAGTTCAATTGAGCGCCAGCTTGAGCAAATATAGCGGCAAACACATGGGATTCACTGATGTCATGTAGTATTAACTCTCCCATTTTAAGTGGAAAGTGATGTTGACCTCGAGTTTAGTGGTTCAGAGGTGGATATGGTCATAAGTGGTCAAGGAAATATCAAAAACCTTGATAATAACCCATGTGCAACATCCTTTCAGAATGTCTTATAACCTATGCCTGTCTATCTTTGTCTGTCTCTGTCTATCTCGATCTGACTCTGTCTATCTCTGTCTTACAGGTACACAAATACAATTATACATAGTGTAAATTTCTTAGGATAACCCAAAAAATCCAGACAAAGTGCTTGTAGATATGTGTAAACATGACTGGCAAATACGTATTTACACTTGCTCAGGAACCAGACGTGTTGGTTCAGGAGTGGATCTCTCTGAGACGGGAGAGCTAGATGCTAGATGGACAGACAGAGAGCTTGACACAGGCAAATACACAGAGAGCTTGACAGACACAGAGCTTGCCAGAGACGGAGAGCTTGACACAGACAGAGAGCTAGCTTGACACAGAGAGCTTGACAGACAGACATATAGAGAGCTTGAGACAGACATATAGAGAGCTTGAGACAGACATATAGAGAGCTTGAGACAGACGGATAGAGAGCTTGAGACAGACGGATAGAGAGCTTGAGACAGACGGATAGAGAGCTTGAGACAGACGGATAGAGAGCTTGAGACAGACGGATAGAGAGCTTGAGACAGACGGATAGAGAGCTTGAGACAGACGGATAGAGAGCTTGAGACAGACGGATAGAGAGCTTGAGACAGACGGATAGAGAGCTTGAGACAGACGGATAGAGAGCTTGAGACAGACGGATAGAGAGCTTGAGACAGACGGATAGAGAGCTTGAGACAGACGGATAGAGAGCTTGAGACAGAAGGATAGAGAGCTTGAGACAGACGGATAGAGAGCTTGAGACAGACGGATAGAGAGCTTGAGACAGACGGATAGAGAGCTTGAGACAGACGGATAGAGAGCTTGAGACAGACGGATAGAGAGCTTGAGACAGACGGATAGAGAGCTTGAGACAGACGGATAGAGAGCTTGAGACAGACGGATAGAGAGCTTGAGACAGACGGATAGAGAGCTTGAGACAGACGGATAGAGAGCTTGAGACAGACGGATAGAGAGCTTGAGACAGACGGATAGAGAGCTTGAGACAGACGGATAGAGAGCTTGAGACAGACGGATAGAGAGCTTGAGACAGACGGATAGAGACTTGAGACAGACGGATAGAGAGCTTGAGACAGACGGATAGAGAGCTTGAGACAGACGGATAGAGAGCTTGAGACAGACGGATAGAGAGCTTGAGACAGACGGATAGAGAGCTTGAGACAGACGGATAGAGCTTGAGACGGATAGAGAGCTTAGACGGATAGAGAGCTTGAGACGGATAGAGAGCTTAGAAAAGACGGATAGAGAGCTTGAGACGGATAGAGAGCTTGAGACGGATAGAGAGCTTGAGACGGATAGAGAGCTTGAGACGGATAGAGAGCTTGAGACGGATAGAGAGCTTGAGACGGATAGAGAGCTTGAGACGGATAGAGAGCTTGAGACGGATAGAGAGCTTGAGACGGATAGAGAGCTTGAGACGGATAGAGAGCTTGGGACGGATAGAGAGCTTGGGACGGATAGAGAGCTTGGGACGGATAGAGAGCTTGGGACGGATAGAGAGCTTGGGACGGATAGAGAGCTTGGGACGGATAGAGAGCTTGGGACGGATAGAGAGCTTGGGACGGATAGAGAGCTTGGGACGGATAGAGCGCTTGGGACGGATAGAGCGCTTGGGACGGATAGAGCGCTTGGGACGGATAGAGCGCTTGGGACGGATAGAGCGCTTGGGACGGATAGAGCGCTTGGGACGGATAGAGCGCTTGGGACGGATAGAGCGCTTGGGACGGATAGAGCGCTTGGGACGGATAGAGCGCTTGGGACGGATAGAGCGCTTGGGACGGATAGAGCGCTTGGGACGGATAGAGCTTGGGACGGATAGGCGCTTGGGACGGATAGAGCGCTTGGGACGGATAGAGCGCTTGGGACGGATAGAGCGCTTGGGACGGATAGAGCGCTTGGGACGGATAGAGAGCGCTTGGGACGGATAGAGCGCTTGGGACGGATAGAGGCTTGGGACGGATAGAGGCTTGGGACGGATAGAGCGCTTGGGACGGATAGAGCGCTTGGGACGGATAGAGAGCTTGGGACGGATAGAGAGCTTGGGACGGATAGAGGCTTGGGACGGATAGAGAGCTTGGGACGGATAGAGAGCTTGGGACGGATAGAGAGCTTGGGACGGATAGAGAGCTTGGGACGGATAGAGAGCTTGGGACGGATAGAGGCTTGGGACGGATAGAAGCTTGGGACGGATAGAGAGCTTGGGACGGATAGAGAGCTTGGGACGGATAGAGAGCTTGGGACGGATAGAGAGCTTGGGACGGATAGAGAGCTTGGGACGGATAGAGAGCTTGGGACGGATAGAAAGCTTGGGACGGATAGAGAGCTTGGGACGGATAGAGAGCTTGGGACGGATAGAGAGCTTGGGACGGATAGAGAGCTTGGGACGGATAGAGAGCTTGGGACGGATAGAGAGCTTGGGACGGATAGAGAGCTTGGGACGGATAGAGAGCTTGGGACGGATAGAGAGCTTGGGACGGATAGAGAGCTTAGGGCGGATGAAAGCTTGGGACGGATAGAGAGCTTGGGACGGATAGAGAGCTTGGGACGGATAGAGAGCTTGGGACGGATAGAGAGCTTGGGACGGATAGAGAGCTTGGGACGGATAGAGAGCTTGGGACGGATAGAGAGCTTGGGACGGATAGGAGAAGACTTGGGACGGATAGGGAAGACTTGGGACGGATAGAAGAGCTTGGGACGGATAGAGAGCTTGGGACGGATAGAGAGCTTGGGACGGATAGAGAGCTTGGGACGGATAGAGAGCTTGGGACGGATAGAGGCTTGGGACGGATAGAGGCTTGGGACGGATAGAGCGCTTGGGACGGATAGAGCGCTTGGGACGGATAGGCTGGATGGCGCTTGGGACGGATAGAGCGCTTGGGACGGATAGAGCGCTTGGGACGGATAGAGCGCTTGGGACGGATAGAGCGCTTGGGACGGATAGAGCGCTTGGGACGGATAGGCTGGCGGATAGACTTGGGACGGATAGAGGCTTGGGACGGATAGAGGCTTGGGACGGATAGAGCGCTTGGGACGGATAGAGAGCTTGGGACGGATAGAGAGCTTGGGACGGATAGAGAGCTTGGGACGGATAGAGAGCTTGGGACGGATAGAGAGCTTGGGACGGATAGAGAGCTTGGGACGGATAGAGAGCTTGGGACGGATAGAGAGCTTGGGACGGATAGAGAGCTTGGGACGGATAGAGCGCTTGGGACGGATAGAGCGCTTGGGACGGATAGAGCGCTTGGGACGGATAGAGCGCTCGGGACGGATAGAGAGCTCGGGACGGATAGAGAGCTCGAGACGGATAGAGAGCTCGAGACGGATAGAGAGCTCGAGACGGATAGAGAGCTCGAGACGGATAGAGAGCTCGAGACGGAGAGAGAGCTCGAGACGGAGAGAGAGCTTGAGACAGACGGACACACAGAAAGAGAGAGCTTGAGACAGACACAGATAGACAGAGATTTTAGATTTTGCCACTGAAGTGGCTAGTTTATTGTGCACCCCATATCCATCCTGTGGACGGTAGCGCAAGAGCATAGACAGAGAGCTTGGCACACACATATAGACAGAGAGCTTGACAGACAGACAGACAGAGTTTTACAGACATAGACAGACAGATATGTTTGTGTAACAGTGAAAACAGAGGGAGATGCTCATCAAATGTCACCCCTTATCTTATCACGGCTCCCTCGCGTACCTCATCACATGTCACCAATTATCTTCTCTTATCTTGTCATTGTCAGCAGTGAACTGACTTGTCTTACATTGTGCTTGAAGGGAACTTATTATTTCTTATTCTTCTTATTATTATTTTCATTAATCATATAATTATTATTATTATTTTTATTTTTTTTTATTTTTATTTTTATTTTTATTTTTATTTTTATTTTTATTATTTTTATTATTATTATTATTATATACTCCCACGTATTCAAAACATTGCTGGGACCTATAAGTAATTTGTATATATTCCTAGACAATAGTAAATGACCAAAACAGGTGTAAATGTCCACCTGTCAGTGTGTGACAATTTGAGTACAATTTCAATACTTAATATTAGTGCTAGAACAAAGAACTACTGTAAATTGTAATTTTTTTTTCGTCAACAAGTCGGCCGTCTCCCACCGAGGCAGGGTGACCCAAAAAGAAAGAAAATCCCCAAAAAGAAAATACTTTCATCATCATTCAACACTTTCACCACACACATACATAATCACTGTCTTTGCAGGGGCGCTCAGATACGACAGCTGAGAATAGTCCCTCCCAGCTGTCACCATCCCAGACCCCTCCTTTAAAGTGCAGGCTTTGTACTTCCCATTTCCAGGACTCAAGTCCAACTAAATAAATTAACTGGTTCCCCTGAACCCCTTCACAAAATGTTACCCTGCTCACACTCCAACAGATCGTCATGTCTCAAAAACCATTCGTCTCCATTCACTCCTATCTAACACGCTCACACATGCTTATTGGAAGTCCAAGCCCCTCGCCCACAAAACCTCCTTTACCCCTTCCCTCCAACCTTTTCTAGGACGACCCCTACCCCGCCTTCCTTCCCCTACAGATTTAAACGCTCTCCAAGTCATTCTACTTTGATCCATTCTCTAAATGACCAAACCACCTCAACAACCCCTCTTCAGCCCTCTGACAAATACTTTTAGTAACTCCACACCTTCTCCTAATTTCCACATTCCGAATTTTCTGCATAATATTTACACCACACTTAGACAGGACATCTCCACTGCCTCCAGCCTCCTCCTCGCTGCAGCATTTGCAACCCATGCTTCACACCCATATAAGAGTGTTGGTATCACTATACTTTCGTACATTCCCTTCTTTGCCTCCATGGATAACGTTTTTTGTCTCCACAGATACCTCAATGCACCACTCACCTTTTTTCCTTCATCAATTCTATGGTTAACCTCATCCTTCATATACCCATCCGCTGACACGTCAACTCCCAAATATCTGAAAACATTTACTTCTTCCATAATCCCTCTCTCCAATGTGATATCCAATTTTTCTTTATTTAAATCGTTTGATACCCTCATCACCTTACTCTTATCTATGTTCACTTTCAACTTTCTACCTTTACACACTCTCCCAAACTCGTCCACTAACCTTTGCAACTTTTCTTTAGAATCTCCCATAAGCACAGTATCATCAGCGAAAAGTAACTGTCAACTCCCATTTTGCATTTAATTCCCCATAATTTAATCCCACCCCTCTCCCCAACACCCTAGCATTTACTTCTTTTACAACCCCATCTATAAATATATTAAACAACCATGGTGACATTACACATCCCTGTCTAAGACCTACTTTTACCGGGAAGTAATTTCCCTCTCTCCTACACACCTAACCTGAGCCTCACTATCCTCATAAAAACTCTTTACAGCCTTCAGTAACTTACTACCTATTCCATACACTTGCAACATTTGCCACATTGCTCCCCTATCCACTCTATCATATCCCTTTTCTAAATCCATAAATGCAATAAAAACTTCTCTACCTTTATCTAAATACTGTTCACATATATGCTTCACTGTAAACACTTGATCTACACATCCCCTACCCACTCTAAAGCCTCCTTGCTCATCTGCAATCCTACTCTCTGTCTTACCTCTAATTCTTTCAATAATAACCCTGGTATACTCAGTAAACTTATTCCCCTATAATTTTTGGGATTTGATGGGATAAAGATAGAAATGTTAAAAGCAGGTGGGGATATAGTTTTGGAGTGGTTGGTGCTATTATTTAATAAATGTATGGAAGAGGGTAAGGTACCTAGGGATTGGCAGAGAGCGTGTATTGTTCCTTTGTATAAAGGCAAAGGGGACAAAAGAGAGTGCAAAAATTATAGGGTAATAAGTCTGTTGAGTGTACCTTGTAAAGTGTATGGTAGTTATTATTGAAAGAATTAAGAGTAAGACAGAAAGCAGGATAGCAGATGAACAAGGGGGCTTTAGGAAAGGTAGGGGGTGTGTGGACCAAGTGTTTACAGTGAAACATATAGGTGAACAGTATTTGGATAAGGGTAAAGATGTTTTTGTGGCATTTATGGATTTGGAAAAGGCATATGATAGGGTAGATAGGGGGGCAATGTGGCAGATGTTGCAGGTGTATGGAATAGGAGGAAGGTTACTGAAAGCAGTGAAGAGTTTTTATGAGGATAGTGAGGCTCAGGTTAGAGTGTGTAGGAGGGAAGGGGACTATTTCCCAGTAAAAGTGGGCCTTAGACAAGGATGTGTGATGTCACCGTGGTTGTTCAATATATTTATAGATGGGGTTGTAAGAGAAGTGAATGCGAGGGTCTTGGCAAGAGGTGTTGGGCTAAAAGATAAAGAAGCAAATACAAAGTGGGAGTTGTCACAGTTGCTTTTTGCTGATGACACTGTGCTTTTGGGAGATTCTGAAGAGAAGTTGCAGAGGTTGGTGGATGAATTTGGTAGGGTGTGTAAAAGAAGAAAATTGAAAGTGAATACATGTATAGGAAAGAGTAAGGTGATGAGGATAACAAAAAGAATAGGTGACGAAAGATTGGATATCAGATTGGAGGGAGAGAGTATGGAGGAGGTGAATGTATTCAGATATTTGGTAGTGGACATGTCGGCGGATGGGTCTATGAAGGATGAGGTGAATCATAGAATTGATGAGGGGAAAAGGGTGAGTGGAGCACTTCGGAGTCTGTGGAGACAAAGAACCTTGTCCATGGAAGTAAAGAGGGGAATGTATGAGAGTATAGTTATACCAACGCTCTTATATGGGTGTGAAGCATGGGTGATGAATGTTGCAACGAGGAGAAGGCTGGAGGCAGTGGAGATGTCATGTCTGAGGTCAATGTGTGGTGTGAATATAATGCAGAGAATTCGGAGTTTGGAAATTAGGAGGAGGTGCGGGATTACCAAAACGATTGTCCAGAGAGCTGAGGAGGGGTTGTTGAGGTGGTTTGGACATGTAGAGAGAATGGAACGAGACAGAGTGACTTCGAGAGTGTATAAATCTGTAGTGGAGGGAAGGCGGGGTAGGGGTCGGCCTAGGAAAGGTTGCAGGGAGGGGGTAAAGGAAGTTTTGTGTGCGAGGGGCTTGGACTTCCAGCAAACATGTGTGAGCGTATTTGATAGGAGTGAATGGAGGCATATGGTTTTTAATACTTGACGTGCTGTTGGAGTGTGAGCAAAGTAACATTTATGAAGGGATTCAGGGAAACCGGCAGGCCGGACTTGAGTTCTGGAGATGGGAAGTACAGTGCCGGCACTCTGAAGGAGGGGTGTTAATGTTGCAGTTTTATAACTGTAGTGTAAAGCACCCCTCTGGCAAGACAGTGATGGAGTGAATAATGATGAAAGTTTTTCTTTTTCGGGCCACCCTGCCTTGGTGGGAATCGGCCGATGTGTTAATAAAAAAAAAAAAAAAATTACTCTTTTATCCCCCTTCCCTTTATATAAAGGAACTATACATGCTCTCTGCCAATCCCTAGGTACCTTCCCCTCTTTCATACATTTATTAAACAAAAATACCAACCACTCCAGCACTATATCCCCCCTGCTTTTAACATTTCTGTCATGATCCCGTCAGTTCCAGCTGCTTTACCCCCTTTAATTCTACGTAATGCCTCACGCACCTCCCCCACACTCGCATCCTGCTCTTCTTCACTCCTAAACGATGTTGTACCTCCCTGGCCAGTACATGAAATTACCGCCTCCCTTTTTTCATCGACATTTAAGTTCCTCAAAATATTCCCGCCATCTACCCAATACCTCCAGCTCCCCATCTACTAACTCCCCTACTCTGTTTTTAACTGACAAATCCATTCGTTCCCTAGGCTTTCTTACCTTGTTTATCTCACTCCAAATTTTTTTCTTGTTTTCAGCAAAATGTCTTGACAGAGCCTCTCCCATTCTTTCATCTGCTCTTCTTTTGCACTCTCTCACCACTCTCTTCACCTTTCTTTTACTCTCCATATACTCTGCTCTTCTATTAACACTTCTGTTTTGTAAAAACCTCTCATAAGCTACCTTTTTCTCTTTTATCACACCCTTTACTTCTTCATTCCACCACTCACTCTTTCCTCCTGCACCCACCCTCCTATAGCCACAAACTTCTGCCCCACATTCTAATACTGCATTTTTAAAACTATCCCAACTCTCTTCAACCCCCCCACTATTCATACTTGCACTAGCCCACCTTTCTGCCAATAGTTGCTTATATCTCACCCTAACTTCCTCCTCCCTTAGTTTATACACTTTTACCTCTCTTACTTGCTGTTGCCATTTTCTTTTTGTCCCATCTACCTTTTACTCTAACTGTAGCTACAACCAAATAATGATCTGATATATCTGTTGCCCCTCTATAAACATGTACATCCTGAAGCCTACCCATCAACCTTTTATCCACCAATACATAATCCAACAAATTACTTTCCTTACGTGCTATATCATACCTTGTATATTTATTTATCCTCTTTTTCATAAAATATGTATTACTTATTACCAAACCTCTTTCTACACATAGCTCAATTAATGGTTCCCCATTTACATTTCCCCCTGGCACCCCAAATTTACCTACTACTCCCTCTACAACATTTTTACCCACTTTAGCATTAAGATCCCCAACCACAATTACTCTCTCACTTGGTTCAAAACTCCCCACACACTCAATATTTCCCAAAATATCTCTCTCTCCTCTACACTTCTCTCTTCTCCAGGTGCATAAACACTTACTATAACCCACTTTTCACATCCAACCTTTATTTTACTCCACATAATCCTTCAATTTATACATTTATATTCCTTCTTTACCTGCCATAACTGATTATTCAACATTATTGCCACTCCTTTAGCTCTTATTCTATTTGAAACCCCTGACCTAATCCCATTTATTTCTCCCCACTGAAACTCTCCTACCCCCTTCAGCTTTGTCTCACTTAATTAAAGCCAGGACATCCAGCTTCTTTTCATTCATAACATCTACAATCATCTCTTATCATTCGCACAACATCCACGCACATTCAAACATCCCACTTTGACGGTTTTCTTCTTTTTCTTTTTAGTAAGCTATACAGGAAAAGGGGTTACTAGCCAACTGTTCCCGGCATTTTAGTTGACTTTTACAACACGCATGGCTTACGGAGGAAAGATTCTTATTCCACTTCCCCATGGATATGAAAGGAAAAGCAATAAGAACAAGAACTATTAAGATAAAATCAAAGAAAACTCAGATGAGTGTGTATACATAAACGTGTACATGTTTGCATAGTGTGACCTAAGTGTAAGTAGAAGTAGCAAGACGTACCTGAAATCTTGCATGTTTATGAGACAGAAAAAAGACACCAGCAATCCTACCATCATGTAAAACAGTTTCAGGTTTCTGTTTCACAGTCACCTGGCAGGATGGTAGTACCTCCCTGGGTGGTTGCTGTCAGAACATAAAAATTATATAAAATAATATAAAAACGAGAAAAAAAGGTGCATCGGCAACACAGGAAATTGTCAGGTGAGCATTCAGTGCCAACTTCTCGGCCTCATATATCGGTAAGTACTGAGCCTAACTTCTTTTTTTTTATGCTGTAACACTTAGAAAAATGTGCTCTTTATTTCTATAAAAATAAACAATTTTTTTTTTTTTTTCAAAATATTCGGATCACTGGGGTAGTAAACGTATATATACGTTTGGACCGTTTACGGGTTAATATCCATTTTTCAATTAGCATTTCCTTATATATTGAACATAGTCATTATAATTAAAAAAAAATGTAGGAAAGGTATTGGTATTGGCCGATAATTGGTTATTAGTATCTGCAAAAATTTTGGTTTCATCCCCTCGATAAATAAATACCCTTTACTTTTTGGTATTAATTTCTCCTTGGGATAACCACTACTTCATCATTCTGTAATGAATGCCACCTAAATGGGATAAAAAATTGTACTTGATGGTTTGTATTAGCTGTAGGATAATGTTAAGCTTGCCTGAAATGCTCTGTGTTAGGGAATTGGACTCCTAAGATTAATGAACTGTAATTAAGCTACTTAGCTTATTGATGAATCCACGACTTCGCAGCCATCCCCGACATCGTTATATAGGATTCATGGTTCCATCCCCTTGGGCTGTCAAAATGAAGGTTATTAATGTAACTATAATTGCCCCAGAGGAGCATATTTCATATCTTCAGTCATTGAATGGACTGAAATGAACACTCACTTGTTTGGACTTAAAAGTCTGCGCATTACCGCCGTCTAAATAGGACAGTTTCAAACTTCTCCTGACTACAAGTACTGCGCAGTACCCCTGTGTCAACAAGAATTTGAAACTTACCTTGCTCGTGGTAACGTGAGCAATGGTGTTGGCACCACCATATACGGCGGGAAATACTGTCTTGTTTGTAGAACGTCGCTGATGAGTCACCGTCTTGTTTGAAGATACACTCGTGATTGTCTCTTTACGTTTGTGTTTTAGCAGTAATAAGAAGCTGCGCACACTTCTCTGGAATATACCACGATTTTATGATTAATTATCACTAAACGCGCGGGAACAGAGTTCTTATCCGATTACCCGGCGTTAGTGGAGATTGAATAGAAGAACGGATGCGCACGACAAATGTTCCTTTGTTAGGTCAAATCCTCGCGCCGCAGCTCCCGTCCCGTTTCGCTGGTTAGTTCAATCTGATGCCCGCTTCTCCGCCCCTGCTGGTTTGCCCTGTTTCGCTGACTTCCGCTCAATTTCCCACTTATACAATAGTATACAATACAATTTTATTTCATTGCTCGTGTACATAGGTTTACATTACAATCATAAATTGAAGTGCAAGGAGAGCCTCTGGTATGCCTTGGCATTAGGGGCAGCTTAATCTAATGGCTTATAGACTATGAACATAATATTAGAGTAATTGAGTGAGATTGTATTGGTAGATCGTTCAAATTATGATATGATGATAATACATTGTTCATTACAAAATGATGATAGACATTGTAACAAGTGTTTAGTAGGATGGAACAAAATAGTAAAAATTAAGTATCTTAATGAAAATAACATTGAGCATTTTGAGAGTAATTTACTTGCTAAATACTGCAACATTTTGCAATTCAAATGCTTGTGTTCTTTAAATATTTAGATCACTAGACCACATGATGGTAATGTCAAGTGTAGAAATTGAAACAGCAGTATTCTTTAACTTTCTTGCTACGGCAAAGAGTTATTTCCTCAAATGTCTATCACTCATTAATTCACACTCCTTGCAACACTGGTCAGCCATACGTGGCTTACTGGCTTCTTGGGTCCGTTCATCTGTTACAAATCAAGTTGTTGACCAGGAAGCCAGATGCTGTCTGGCCCTTTCTAAGGGCTGGGCCCCTGAAAAGGTTGAAAGGGCTGATACCCCTCCTCTCTTGGAGAATTTTCTCCACACACTGCATAACCAGGGGCTTTCTATGTGTTCTACTAAAACTGTTACATTGACTTCAGGCTTTGGGACTGGTTACTTTAAACTCCTCCTAAACTTCAACCATCCTTCTCTGTATTGGACTGAGGAATCCACTGTGTGGCGAAATGTTTCCGCAATAAAGATACCCAAGTGTTAAACATGTCTAATTTATCATTAAAACTATGTAAAATATAAAAATACAGTGGTACCTCGAGTTACGATGGTCCCCAAAATCGCCCTTTTATGTAAGTTTATTTTTTTAAATGCTTTTGTAGGTATATTTTTGGGGGTGTAAAAGGACTAGTCTATTTTACATTATTCCTTATGGGGATAAATTCATTTGGTAATGGCACTTGAACAGCATTCTCGAACGAAAAAATATCGTAACTCGAGGTACCACTGTATTATTATTTTTTTTTTCAACACCAGCCGTCTTCCACTGAGGCAGGGTGACCAAAAAAAAAACCCACTTTCTCCATCATTCAACACTTCACCATCATTCACACATAATCCCTGTCTTTACAGAGGTGCTCAGATTTGACAGTTTAGATATATCACTCTTAAACAGCCAATATCTCAAACCCCTCCTTTAAAGTGCAGGCATTGTACTTCCCACCTCCAGGATTATTATTTAATTTATTATTTTTTAAATTGTTTAAACTTATTTAATTTACAGTGGTACCTCGGTATACATCCTTAATCCATTCCAGGACCTTGGACTTATACCAAACAGGACATATACCAAATGAATTTTCCTATAAGAAATACAGTAGACCCTCGGTTTTCGTTGAAAATTCTTTCCAGAATGCTGTTCGAGTGCCGTTACTGAACGAATTTGTTCCCATAAGGACAAATGTAAATTAGATTAGTCATTTCAGACCCCCAAAATTACACTTACAAAAGCTCTTACAAAAATACACTTACATAATTGTTCGAGTTTGGAGGTGAACGAAAACAGAGGGTCCACTGTATAGGGAAAATGATTAATCCGTTCCCATGAAAAAAAAATCCTATTGTTATTGGCATATTATACATTCATGGGGTTGTATAAAATAATTTAAACACTGCTTAATACTAAAATATGTACTGTAATTTAAACACTGCTTAATATTAAAATACATAAATACAAAAGGATTAGAGTAAATAAATGGAAATTTAACCTCACTTTACTTTGCTGAAAAGAGTCAAGTGCCTACTAGGATAGTGCTGAGACAGGAGGAGGAGTAAATAATTATTGTTTCTCTCTTTTCCTATTTGAACGTGGTTGAAGCTCACCAGGTTTGACTTTTACTAAAAATCTGTCCAAAAAACTTTGCTTCTGCATTCTTCTCAGGAAGTTTCGGAAATGTGACATTGTCTGGTCATTCCAGACAATAATATTATGGCTTGTTTGGGCTTTGTTGGGGTTGTACTTCTCTGCAAAATTTTTGACGTCCATCCATTTGGCAAAGATTTCCTTGATTAATGAAGTAGGGCTTCCTCTATCTCCTCTTTTGAGCCTGAAGAGAGTGCATCCATCTTAGTCTTGTGCTCCTCCTTCTCAAGTTCCTGCAGCTCCTCAGTAGTCAGCTCTTCCCTGTGCCCCTCCACTAATTCCTCCACATCACCATCACTCACATCCAGACCCATGGACCTGCCCAGAGAGACAATATCCTCCACTATAGACACAGCCTCAAAGTCCCTTTCTCCTCTTGTGTAACATAGGTCCTGTTAGGCATTTTCTTCCAAAACAGGCTTGTTTCGTCACAATTAAAAACCTGTTGAGGAACAAAACCCTAAGCCTCCACAAATTCCCAGAACTGTAACAAAATCATTGGCGGCCTCTTTATCAGCACTGGCTCCCTTTCCATGCCTCGCAACACTGAATGCCAGTCCTCTTCTTAAAATTATCAAACCAGCCATGGCTGGCTTTAAACACTTCACTTTCTTGGCTCGTTCCTGCCTTGTTTTTCAAAAGATCGGCATGCATCAGTTTTGCCTTTTCGCAAATCATTGCCTCTGATACGCTATCGCCGGCACACTATTTTTCTGTTATCCAGATCAAAAGCAAATTTTCAACATGCTCTAATGTCCCTGATCTTTGTTTGGTAATCGATTTCACCCCCTTCGCAACGTTAGTCGATTTAATAACATCTTTGTTTTTCCACAATCATAGATACTGTTGTTTTCGGCATATGGTATGCAGCAGCCAGGTCCCGGATACGCATGCCACCTTCATACTTTTCAACAATCTCGTTTTTCACCTCCATGGTGATCCTAACCATTTTCTTCATTGCTTGGCTCTTCTCATTAACTTTCTTAGAACTCATGGTTAATGAATTTACTAAAAATTTATATGAAAAAACACAAAATCACATGAAAATTCACAAGAGTTACAGCACGGGTTGTTCACTGAATGGTAGCAACAGGTGTACTGATGCTGGCTGTCTTGGCTTTGTCTCGAGAGAGAGGTAAACAAGGGTAGCACGCAGTGTCGTGACTCATTTTGACCCATACATGTGAGTCGTATTCCAAACAAAGGTCGTTTACCAAGCAAAAATTTTCGCTTCCAAACAGGACGTATACCAAGTTGGACTTATTCCAAAGTGGACGTATTCCGAGGTACCACTGTACTTTATAATTATTTGGATAATCCATAGTCTTGCTAATATCTTTTCTATGCTTGAATTAAAAATTAAACATACTTTGTGTACTTTTCAGGCTCTACGTATTTCCAACTCTGCCAGAAAAGAATCAACAGTTGGAGAAATTGTTAACTTAATGGCAGTAGATGCACAACGCTTTATGGACCTTACGACATACATCAACATGCTGTGGTCAGCACCACTCCAGATTGCTCTTGCACTATATTTCTTGTGGCAAATCCTGGGTAAATATTTTTCACTCCTCATTTTATAACAATAATAGTTTGCCAAAAATATTAAATTGGGGTGTATATAAGAGACTAAAGAAAAGGTAGTAGTAATGTTAAATGATCAACTGTGGAATGTGAAGAAGGGTGTACAGGTGTTTAATTTCAAGAATTATATGGATTAGAATATGGGTGCAATGTGAGAAGTGGGTTATGATAGGTATTTATGCACCTGGGGAAGAGAGGCATGTAAAGGATAGATTTTGGAAAGTGTTAATCGAACGTTTAGGGAATTTTGAACCAGTTGAGAAAAAAGTTAGCATATGAGAGGTTTTTACAAAGTAGAAGTGATGCAAGGAGGGAAGAGTATATGGAGAGAAAAAGAGAGGTTAAAAGAGTGGTGAAGCAATGTAAAAAGAGAGCAGATGAGAGAGTGGGTGAGATGTTATCAGCAAATTTTGTTGAAAATAAGAAAAAGTTTTGGAATGAGATTAATAAGTTGAGGAAGCCTAGAGAACAAATGGATTTGACAGTTAAAAATAGGAGAGGAGAGTTATTAAATGGAGAGTTAGAGGTATCGGGAAGATGGAGAGAATATTTTGAGGATTTGTTAAATGTTGATGAAGACAGGGAAGCTGTGATTTCGTGTGTAGGGCAAGGAGGAATAACATCTTGTAGGAGTGTGGAAGAGCCAGTTGTGGGTGTAGGGGAAGTTCGTGAGGCAGTGGGTAGAATGAAAGGGGGTAAGGCAGCTGGGATTGATGGGATAAAGATAGAAATGTTAAAAGCAGGTGGGGATATAATTTTGGAGTGGTTGGTGCTATTATTTAATAAATGTATGGAAGAGGGTAAGGTACCTAGGGATTGGCAGAGAGCGTGTATTGTTCCTTTGTATAAAGGCAAAGGGGACAAAAGAGAGTGCAAAAATTATAGGGGAATAAGTCTGTTGAGTGTACCTGGTAAAGTGTATGGTAGAGTTATTATTGAAAGAATTAAGAGTAAAACAGAAAGCAGGATAGCAGATGAACAAGGGGGCTTTAGGAAAGGTAGGGGGTGTGTAGACCAAGTGTTTACAGTGAAACATATAGGTGAACAGTATTTGGATAAGGGTAAAGATGTTTTTGTGGCATTTATGGATTTGGAAAAGGCGTATGATAGGGTAGATACCGGGGCAATGTGGCAGATGTTGCAGGTGTATGGAATAGGAGGAAGGTTACTGAAAGCAGTGAAGAGTTTTTATGAGGATAGTGAGGCTCAGGTTAGAGTGTGTAGGAGGGAAGGGGACTATTTCCCAGTAAAAGTGGGCCTTAGACAAGGATGTGTGATGTCACCGTGGTTGTTCAATATATTTATAGATGGGGTTGTAAGAGAAGTGAATGCGAGGGTCTTGGCAAGAGGTGTTGGGCTAAAAGATAAAGAAGCAAATACAAAGTGGGAGTTGTCACAGTTGCTTTTTGCTGATGACACTGTGCTTTTGGGAGATTCTGAAGAGAAGCTGCAGAGGTTGGTGGATGAATTTGGTAGGGTGTGTAAAAGAAGAAAATTGAAAGTGAATATAGGAAAGAGTAAGGTGATGAGGATAACAAAAAGAATAGGTGACGAAAGATTGGATATCAGATTGGAGGGAGAGAGTATGGAGGAGGTGAATGTATTCAGATATTTGGGAGTGGACATGTCGGCGGATGGGTCTATGAAGGATGAGGTGAATCATAGAATTGATGAGGGAAAAGGGTGAGTGGAGCACTTCGAGTCTGTGGAGACAAAGAACCTTGTCCATGGAAGTAAAGAGGGGAATGTATGAGAGTATAGTTATACCAACGCTCTTATATGGGTGTGAAGCATGGGTGATGAATGTTGCAACGAGGAGAAGGCTGGAGGCAGTGGAGATGTCATGTCTGAGGTCAATGTGTGGTGTGAATATAATGCAGAGAATTCGGAGTTTGGAAATTAGGAGGAGGTGCGGGATTACCAAAACGATTGTCCAGAGAGCTGAGGAGGGGTTGTTGAGGTGGTTTGGACATGTAGAGAGAATGGAACGAGACAGAGTGACTTCGAGAGTGTATAAATCTGTAGTGGAGGGAAGGCGGGGTAGGGGTCGGCCTAGGAAAGGTTGGAGGGAGGGGGTAAAGGAAGTTTTGTGTGCGAGGGGCTTGGATTTCCAGCAAGCATGTGTGAGCGTATTTGATAGGAGTGAATGGAGGCATATGGTTTTTAATACTTGACGTGCTGTTGGAGTGTGAGCAAAGTAACATTTATGAAGGGATTCAGGGAAACCGGCAGGCCGGACTTGAGTTCTGGAGATGGGAAGTACAGTGCCGGCACTCTGAAGGAGGGGTGTAAATGTTGCAGTTTTATAACTGTAGTGTAAAGCACCCTTCTGGCAAGACAGTGATGGAGTGAATGATGATGAAAGTTTTTCTTTTTCGGGCCACCCTGCCTTGGTGGGAATCGGCCGATGTGTTAATAAAAAAAAAAAAAAAAAAAAAAAATTTTTCTTTTCTATTAGGACCCTCAGTACTTGCTGGACTTGCTGTTATGATAGTGCTTATTCCTGTGAATGGTGTTATTGCTAATAAAACCAAGCAACTTCAGTTGAATCAGATGAAGAATAAGGATCACCGTGTTAAGTTAATGAATGAAATTCTCAATGGAATAAAGGTCAGCATCAGTGAATTTGCTTTGCTAATATTGGTGTTAGTGTTATAACTATTTTAATGTTTCTTAACCCTTTCACTGTCCAGCCATCATTCCCCCAAAATTAATATTGATATGTCCACATTTAAAACAAAAAAATCTGAAATGGTGGAGAATCTTTTTTTTTTTTTTAAGGTAATGTCAGGGGAACACCTTCCACCTGAACAAAAAATTGATGGAAAAATAAATGATAAATAAATAAGCAGAGGATATTGAATAAAGATGGGTTTTATTGGATTTTACTTAAAATTAAATAAATAAAAAAAAAGAATGGCCGTTGTGGTTCTGGTCTGTTGGTGAATCAGGAGTATGCAATGACAAGATGTTGGAGAAATGATGTTGGTCTCCTCCAGGTTGATGTTAACACTGCGGAGTAGATGGTAAGTCTCCGATATTATTGTCTCCTGCGACCAAGAAGTTGGAGCACCACACTGCAGATGTCAAAAGGAGAGATTCCAAACACAACACCCTCTAAAGCTTGCAAGTTAGAGAACTTTACTCAGAGGAGTTGACGTGAATTCCCGTAAGTCCAAGGGAATCTTGCTCACTCATCTAGCATCTATCCTGGGAAACCAGTCCAGGAGCAGAGCTGATGATAAAGAGAATATTCTGGTTACCACAGGCTTGTAAAACATTTAAGATAAAAAAAAGGTGTTCAATAATAGCCAAGTCACTATTGGTAACCAAATAAAACTTTGGAACAAACAAACAAAAGAACTACTACTGGTAGATCGCCTTACCTGATTCGGAGAAGAGTGAAGGTGAAGTGACTTACCACTCCCCAACTGACACCAGGTAAGAGTCATACTACCAGGAGTAGAAAGTAAAAACCCTCAACAGACAACCGGGAACAAGAGTTTGCCCCAGCCCGCTAGATGGAAGTGCGGGCTGTAACTCATTAATGATACTCCTGGCTGACTGAACAACCGTAACCCTATTTACACTACTTTTCCCTCACAGTAATATTACCAAAAGTATGAAATTTGATGGAAACCTCTGGAATTGCACAGGAGCAAAGTTAGCGATCTGGGTGCAATTTTCACGTTGACGATTTTGACCCACTTTAAGTCTTGTATTAAGCCAATTCCATTGCTCCATTTGACTAAATTCTTAGATATTTTGCTAGTACAGTGGAACCTCTGTTTTCATGATTAATTCGTTCCAGAAAGTCTGATGAAAACCGAATTGTACGAAAACTGAAGCAATATTTCCCATGAGAATTAACATAAATCCAATTAATCCATTCCAGATACCCAAAAATATTAGCAAAAAATACATGTTATAGATAATAACTTTAGTTTTACATACAGAAAACAATAAGAAATAAATATAAATGACTAATGAAATGGATAAATGAACATTTAACATCACTTTTACCTTTATTGAAGACTTGTGGCGTATGGAAGATGGCGAGGAAGGGAGAGGGAGGAGGAGAGGTTATTGTTTGGAAGGGGAATCCCCTTCCATAAGGACTTCAGGTATCAAGGCCCTATTCAGGGTTACTTCCCTTCTTTGTCTTTTACTGGCACTAGGACCAGCTTGAGTCACTGTACCCCTGTCGCACAAAAAATCTGTATAGAGAGGTCTGTTTCTGGCATCTCTTTAAGATTTGCCTAAAATGGGACAAGGCATTGTCATTAAACATGTTGCAGACACAGCTTGCAACAGCTTTGTCAGGGTGATATTTCTCCACAAAACTTCCTCCTCCTCCTCTGAAGCAATTTCCTCAGCAGCAATGTTCCAGTTGAAGGTCTTGCAGCTCTTTAGTGGTTAGCACTTCCCTGTGGTCATCAACCAACTCTTCCACATCTTGGCCACTCACATCCAACCCCATGGACTTCCCCAAAGACACAATAGATTCCACAACAGGGGTAGGGTGATGCTTACTCAACGATAAACAAAGGCAGACTGAGTCACTCAGTGCTTGAGTGGCCGAGTGACACGGGCGGGCAGGCGGACGTGTCTGGTACAGACCATTTTCAACTCTTCGAAAACCGAGTTGATGTACGAAAATTGGGACAAAATTTTGACAGAAAAAGTCGTCAAAAACCGAATCCTACGAAAACTGGGGCATACGAAAACCGAGGTTCCACTCTATGCCTTTCGTTCTATCGAGCAAAAAAAAAAAAATGTCCATTCAACTATCAGAACTCCTCTCCCTGTAAAGTGCACAGAAGTTTATAGTTTGGTCAGCTTTACACAAAATTAAAAAAAATTTCAATTGAAAAACAGATTCCAAAATAAGCACTGTAGATTTCCAGGCACTAAAACATTTCCTCTATTCATTAATCATGTCCCCAGGCTTCTATTCATCATCACAAAAAAATCAAAGATTTATCCTATTTCTCGGATAAAATATTACCAGGAGTTATTGGTCATGGTTTATCACGTCCCAGTAATTTACCACTTGTAACTTATCTGAGGGAGTTGTGCTCAAAATGTAGATCTACATGATGGACTCTGGCCACTGAAAGGGTTAAACATGAAAGACAAAAGTTGTTAGGCTATCAAATTGCCAGATATAGGGGACTCGTGCAGCACAAGGAGTGGTGGAAACTCAGTCCTCCCTCTGGGAAGGCATGTGTGTTTTGTATTAAAGAAAAGAGATACAAAGGGCAGTTAATATCAGATTGAGTTTTGATTTGGCTTATTCTACTTGGGAAAATGTTTGATATTTTGCTATACCCATAGGATTTTCATTTTTGGGTATCCCACAGTTTCAAGGTTAAAGGACTGTGAAAAATGAAAATTAAGAATCAATCCATTAAACCTTTTAGATTTTAGATCATATGAATATTTTTTCATGAAAGTATTTACAGAACTTGTCTCTAATAAAACTATTTCTATTAAATGGAAATAGATGAGCTTGACAAAGAGTCACCATTTTAGAATTTTCTTCTTAGAAATTTGTTAAAGCAGTGGTAATTTAAAATTACCGTTTTTTCAATGGCTTACCACAATATTGCTTAATTTGTAGGTATTAAAATTGTATGCTTGGGAGCCATCCTTTGAAGAACAAGTATTGAATGTGAGAGCCAAGGAAATAAAGGTGTTGAAAAAGGCTGCATACCTCAGTGCTGGTACATCTTTCATCTGGACCTGCACACCTTTTTTAGTGAGTTGATGTCCCTTGTTATACAATATTCTCTCTTTATTTTGTTATAATAATGTGTTGAGGGGAATGCTGGTTAAGTATATTTTAGAAATGAAATAAAATTTTAAGCAAGAGTTAGTATTGTCTATACACAACCTCTGTATCTTAACTCTTTAGTTTTCATCTTGTCCAGACAGGATACTTATTTTTTTATTTAGATACATACTTGTTATGGTAAATTAGCTTCATATTTATTTACTCCACGAGATATGTTGTTAGGGTCATTTTCAAGATTTTTTTGCAATTTATTTAACTTGTATATGGAGATACCTAGATGCCAGTGAATGACTCTTGAGTCAAGGAATTGAGGCTGTATCCCATTCTTTCATCAAACCTGATTACAGTGGACCCCCGGTTTTTGTGATTTTTTCGTTCCAGAATGCTGTTCAAGTGCCATTACTAAACGAATTTATTCCCATAAGGAATAATGTAAAGTAGACTAGTCCTTTTAGACCCCCAAAAATACACTTACATAAAAGGGCGAGTTTGAAGCGTCACGAACACCGGGGGTCCACTGTACTTCCTGGTACAGCACTTTTCTTTGATTATAGTAGTACGTGATAGGACTTCAGGAGCAGTGCTGCATGAACTTTCATCAGTACTGTCTAATTTTAGAGGGAAAAGGTAATTAAAACACCATAATCTATAGCCAAGCTTTTTCAATGAAGTGAATACTGTTTTCATATCTCTTTGTATTACTGTACAAGGATTACATTAAAACTGCTTGATATACAAGATACAGTAGTACCCCGAGTTTCGTACAGCTTCCAACTCGAATAATTATGGAAGTGTATTATTGTAAGTGCATTTGTAAGTGTATTTTTGGGGGTCTGAAACAGACTAATCTAATTTACATTATTCCTTATGGGAACAAATTCGTTCGGTAACGGCACTCGAACAGCCTTCTGTAACGAATTATGGCCGAAACTCTGGGTACCACTGTATATTATTGTAAGCTTGTTATAAAATTATTAACCCTTTAACTGTATTTCTTGCAAATTTATGCAGGAACCACACAGGGGGCTACAGTGAAAAGCTCTGTTCCACAATGTACAGTACTTGCTCCCATCATGTTCCTCATCCTCATATTTGACATAGACAGAGATGCAAGCCGCAGCACTGTCTCCTCCTTTACAGATGACACCCAAGTTTGCATGACAGTGTCATCCATCAAAGACACTGAATCTCCATGCAGCCATCAACAAAATCAATCTAAATGGGCCACAGAAATCAATATGAAGTTCAGTGAAGGCAAATTTCAATTACTCCACTATGGAAAACTCGAGGAAATTAAAACTGTATTAGACTATAAAACAAATTCCAATCACACAATAGAGCGAAAAACTAATATGAAGGACGTGGGAGTGATTAGTATATCAGAGAATCTCACTTTCAGAGATCACAACGATGTATCGACCACATCTGCTAGGAAAATGATAGGATGGATAATGAGAACCTTCAAAACTAGAGATGCCAAGCCCATGATGATTCTCTTCAAATCGCTTTCAAGAGAGGCAAAACTGCAGACCTTGAGAATATACAGAGAACTTTCACAGCATGTATAAGTACAGTACAGGACCTAAATTACTAGGAATTGTTGAAATTCCTTGATTTGTACTCCCTGGAATGCAGGCGAGAAAGATACATGATAATATTCACTTGGAAAATCCTAGAGGGACTAGTCCCAAATCTGTACACAAAAATCACTCCCTATGAAAGCAAAGATTCAGCAGGAGATGCAACATTCCCCAGGAAATTGCCCAATCATCTATTTCAACTACCCTGTAAAGTGATCAGAAATTGGTAATTTGGCCAATTTCACAAATTTCAAAATATTGTTTAGAATAAAATGCAGGAATTCCTGGCACTAAAATAACATTTCCTCTATTTATTAGTTACGTTCCCAGGCCTTAAATATGAATTCCATTTTGATTTTTTATTCACACAGAATTTTTATTCATAAAAAAAATCGAGGATTTACTGTTATGCAATATTGTAATAATTGTACAGTGAGCCCCCGGTTCTCGTCGGCAATCCGTCACAGAGGGCCCGTCAACCACCGGTTTGGTCGAACTCCGATTCTATTTTCCCCATAAGAAATAATGGAAATAAAATTAATCCGTTCCAGACATCCAAAAGTATTAAAATAAAATATTTTTTAGAACTTTTTGACATTAAATTAAACACAATTTTATAAAAAATTAAAAATAAATAGTGCAATAACATGTCACTTACATTTATTGAAGAGTTGTTGATGTGTGGAGGACGGGAGGAGGGGAGAAGGTGGAGTAGTATGCTAGTGTTTGGAAGGGGAATCCCCTTCCATTAAAATATCCTTAAAATGTAACAAGACATTGTCATTAAACATGTCGCATACACGGCGTGCAACATCTTGGTTAGGGTGATAATCATCCATAAAGCCTTGCACATAAAGCCTTGCCCATTTGTCACAGATCTCCCTAATCCTTGAAGAAGGCACCTTCTTCCATCTCGGTTCCACCTTCTCTGGACCATTTTCCTGACCTGTGGTCTCTTGTTGCAGTTGCTGTTGAAGCTCTTGCAGATCTTCAGTGGTTAACTCTTCATTGTGCTCCTCCACCAACTCTTCCACATCCTGGGTACAAACATCCAACCCCATGGACTTGCCCAGTTCCACAATTTCTTGCATAACAGGCTCAGGCTCAGGGTTCTGAGGCTCAGCCCCAAAACCTTCAAAATCTAGGACACAGTCTGGCCACAATTTTCTCCAGGCAGAGTTCAAAGTCCTGGTAGTCACTCCCTCCCAAGCCTTACCTATAAGCTTTACACAATGCAGGATATGGAAATGGTCTTTCCAAAACTCTTTTAGGGTCATATCCATGTCTGTGGTTACATCAAAGCACTTTTTAAACATTGCTTTGGTGTAGAGTTTTTTAAAGTTGCAAATGACCTGCTGGTCCATGGGCTGGAGGAGAGGAGTGGTATTAGGGGGCAAGAACTTCACTTTGATGAACTCACAGCCCTGCACAATTTCCTCTGCCAAGTCTGGAGGATGACCAGGAGCATTGTCCATTATCAGGAAACACTTAAGTGGTAAAGTATTTTCCTCAAGATATTTCTTCACACTGGGGCCAAACACGTTTTTAAACCAATCAAGGAAAATTTCCCTAGTGACCCATGCCTTTTTGTTAGACTTCCACATCACACACAAATTAGACTTTTTGATACCACATCTGCCAAACACTCGGGAATTTTCAGAATGATACACCAGTAAAGGCTTAACTTTGCAATCACCACTGGCATTAGCACACATCATGAGAGTGAGCCTGTCTTTCATAGGCTTATGTCCTGGCTGTGCCTTTTCCTCCTTTGTAATGTAGGTCCTGTTTGGCATTTTCTTCCAAAACAGGCCTGTTTCGTCACAATTGAACACTTGTTGGGGTTTGAATTGTTCAGCCTCTATGTACCCCTGGAATTCCTGCACATATTTTTCAGCTGCACTTTTGTCAGAACTGGCTGCCTCACCATACCTCACAACACTATGTATGCCACTTCGCTTCTTAAATCTGTCAAACCAGCCTTTGCTGGCTTTAAATTCGTTCACTTCATCATTCGTTGCAGGCATTTTCTTGACGAGATCATCATGCAACTGCCTTGCTTTTTCACATATTATTGCCAGCGTAACACTATCTCCTGATAACTGTTTCTCGTTGATCCACACCAACAACAAAGTTTCCACTTGTTCCAGCACTTGAGATCTCTGTTTTGTGACCATACTTGCACCTTTGGCAACAACAGCATCCTTGATTTCCTTTCTCTTGGCCAAAATGGAAGAGATGGTGGAATGGGATTTGCCATAGAGCCTGGCCAGCTCAGTGACACGCACTCCACTTTCATATTTTGCTATCATCTCCTTCTTCAATTCTACCGTATTTCTGACATTCTTTACCACAGGCTTGGCACTAGGAGCTTTCTTGGGGCCCATGGTGGCTTATTTAGCAGTTGCAAGCACTAAAAACACTGGAATAATGACAATATATATGGTATGAATGCGTGGGTGGTGCGTGGGTAGTGTTCGCTTGCTTGTAAACAATAACACAGAGTGCCTGGGCGCCCAGCTTGGCCACGGCCACATGCGTACGCGTTCGGGACGGATAGCCGACTCGTCGAACTCCGAGTGGCCGCCTAATACCGAGTCAAAAATATTGTAAAAAAAAAAAAAAAAAACGTCGAACACCGATTTGGCCGAGCTCCGACGCCGTCGAACACCGGGGGTTCACTGTATAAATAATATCAGCCCATTCGTGAACGCACATTAGACCTACCAGTTGACATGTATTGTACGTGTGACATGATTTGTTTACTCTTGAACATTGGTAAAAATCAAATAACTCTGCTAATTTGAGCTCAATTTTAAGCTATTTTCAGAATATATTACAGAATCATCACTATTTCTGTAATATATCTTCCATTCTGTCAAATGAGACCAAGAGTATAGCCATAAAAACCATACAAAAATACACTGCAAAGTTGCTGTTTTAAACCAAAAACACGGTCGCAGTTTTTTTCCTCCTGCACTTCATGCTGCAGGATTTTTTTTATGTGGTTCACACTTATCACGTAGATCCATTCTCTCATATCTAGGCCCAAATTTACTGCTCACAGCTTATGTGAGTGAGCGGAGCTCATGGCGTAGTATTAAGGCAAGGATAGTGATGTCAAAGCCATAGTACTATGGCACAGTCAGCAAAAGGGTTAGTCGTAACTTAGTGTCTTTTGAAAGGAAATGATAATGGTAAACGTTTTAAAACTCACTAATATAATCATATCAGACAACTATATTCTTATTAAACTTATGTTTCCAATGATGAAACATCAGAGTGTAGCGGACACTTGTCAGTGGATTGAGAAAAGCCCACATTATTTTTCTGTGAGTTTCCTCAATCCATAACATTCCAGCTTTAGATTTTACCCAAGTGGTTCACTTGAAAGAACTAAAATTTATCCTGATTATTCAGTTGCTGTACAAGTTTTCTTGAATGTTAATATTTATGTTTTGTATGTTATATATACTGTATACCTGTACTAGATGAATGTTTTGGGAAGACTCGGTTATATTTTACTAGTTGGATAATGCCGATAAATTTGAGTAAAGGAAGCATATTTTGACATTATTTGTCCTCTCTCCAAGCTTGTCAGTGGGAAGAGCTTGTAGTCCAGACACTCCTTTTCTCTACTGCTGTACTTGTAAGTTTGGCATGGAGTTTGCTGCCACCATTTCCTTTATTCTAGTTCTCTTTCTATGCCTGAAAGTGGTTCTCTTACCTTCACACAATCAATAGACGAAACAGATGAGTCTCAGGATCTTCAACTGACTTTGTCTTGTTTATTAAAGGTATAAGGTTTTGTTGATTATTATTTATTAGAATTTTTCCTAACATTGCTGCCAGCATTTTTCTTTTATTTAGTCTGAAAATAACTTTAATATAGCAATAAGAGTCTGACTGACCCACATACTACTATATTTTTATGGTATATACAGGAGAGCCTTGTTTGTATGGCTCTTAAGTTCCAAACCCCGTGTAACAAGTGAAAAACACCGGTGGGTGGAAAAGAGCAGTTCTTCATTATCAAATGTGTAAAATACCTGATAACATGTTTACGCTTTCATATATTAAAGTGCTCAATACAGTTAGGCATGAGCATAATGAATAGTGGCTCTGTAGAAAGTTAACGAAAATGTGGAACACCGAAAAGAGGGTGCCAAATGAGCAGGGCTGTCCTGTAGTACTTTTTCATAAATGATAGTTTTTAATTGACTACAGTATATTTATGCTAATATCTCAAAATGAGTTTCACATTTTTTTATTCTCACTCCCATTTACGATACTGCTACCCATATCTTAGAACTTATCATATTTTTTTTAGCTGTACCTCTGTTTGTTCTGATTTTCTTGAAACCTTTTATATCTTTGTCCAGTTAGTCATGAAAATGCCAATTTTAGTTGACCCAGATGCAGTGATAGTCATGTATAGCTTAACACTTAGAATTTCTAATGGATCACAGTGTGGTAGTAAACAAAACAGTCTAGTCATGGGAGAAATTTATTAAAAAAGACTACTGCTTTATTTCTTTTGCAGACGATACCAAAATACTCTTAAGTATGTAATTCACTCCAGTGGAAGACACAGAAAGACTTCAATTGAATATCAGCGAAGCCTTCCATTTGGCGAATGAAAATAACATTATGTTCGATGTTACTATTTGCAAAGCAGTTTTTCTACACCTGCATTAACTTTTTTATAAAAATTTATGTACAGTATGAAAGTGCTTCTATTAATTATTCTGTATTATATGTCCATTTTGCAGGTGACACTGGTTATGTTTGCGACCTATGTATTGTCAGACTCGAACAATATTCTGAATGCGCAGATAATTTTCACTTCTCTTTCACTATTAAATATTCTACGAATGCCCATGACTATGTTGCCATTCCTTATAGTGGCTGCAGTACAGGTATTCTTATTAATAGTTTTCAGGCTAGTTACAAGAATAAAAGTACATTCTGTATATATGTATGTCAAACAATGTTTGGTACATGTTCTTGGTTAAACTTTGTCTTTTGTTCAAGTTCTTGTCAATATGTGGTAGGTGTTGTCTATATAGCGCATGTCCTGCTAGTCATCTTTTTTAGAATATATTGTTAATACTATGCCATTAATAGCTGCTTCAGTAACTAGCAAATGCCTCTCTACAAAATTGTACAGTGTATTGATCATTTGCTATATCTTGCATAATTTTTCTTAATTCAACGCCCATCTCCCACTGAAATAGGGCACCCCAAAAAACAAAAATACATTCACCATCACTCGGTAGCTGTCATGCCAGAAGTGTGCTGAGATCACAAATGATTCTCCAAACTGTAACATCTTCACCCCTCCATAGTGCAGGCACTGCCCTTTCTACCTCTAAGATTAAAGTCCAGCTAATGAGTTTCCCTGAATCCTTTCATAAAAACTACCTTGCTCACACTCGACTAACTTTTTTTTTTTAACACGTCGGCCGTCTCCCACCTACTATCTAACATCCTCAGACAAACCTGTTGAATGATCACGCCCCTAAAACTCAGCTTCTTTTACTCCCCTTCCCTCCACCCTAGATTTCTTCTTTCTTTCAACACGTCGGCCGTTTCCCACCGAAGCAGGGTGGCCCAAAAGAAAAAACGAAAGTTTCTCCTTTTACATTTAGTAATATATACAGAAGGGGTTACTAGCCCCTTGCACCCGGCATTTTAGTCGCCTCTTACGACACGCATGGCTTACGGAGGAAGAATTCTGTTCCACTTCCCCATGGAGAACCCTAGATTTATACACCCTATTCATTATCCTATCCCTTTTCATCTTCTCTACATGCCCTAACCACCTCAGCATCATCTCAGCCCTCTGAATTATGCCCTTGGTGACTCCCCATTGCCTTTTAATTTCTATGCTCTGAGTTCTCTGCATGATATTCACATCACACATCTCTCTCAAACATGACATCTCTACTGCCTCTTACCTCCTTCTCACTGTAGCATTCACACTCGTGTAAAAGTGTTCTTATCACTATACTCTAGTATATACTCTAGTATATACAGAATGTTTGCCTTCATAGATAAACTTTCCACAGATGCCTCGACACATCATCCACCTTCTTTTCCTCCCCTCATCTATTCTGTGGTTCATAGATCCATCTGCTGACATGTCCACTCCCGAATGTCTAAATACATCCACTTTCTCCATACTCCCTCCAATCTGATTTACCTTATCATTGACTAGACTTTTTGTTTCACCTCATCACATTTCTCTTTTGTATGTTCACTTTTAACTTTTTTTTTTCTTTTTTTTTTTTTTTTTTTTTACATTTTTCTTAACAAACTGACCATATACCACCAAGGCAGGGTGACCTAAAAAGAAAAACAAAGTTTCTCTTTTTAAATTTAGTTGCCTCTTATGACACGTATGGCTTATGAAGGAAGAATTCTGTTCCACTTCCCCATGGAGATAAGAGGAAATAAAGAAGAATAAGAACTAATAAGAAAATAGAAGAAAACCCAGAGGGGTGTGTGTGTGTATATATATGCTTGTACATGTACTTGTAGTGTGACCTAAGTGTAAGTAGAGGTAGCAAGACATACCTGAAACCTTGCATGTTTAGGAGATAGAAAAAGACACCAGCAATCCTACCATCATGTATAACATTTACAGGTTTCCGTTTCACACTCACTTGACAGGATGGTAGTACCTCCCTGGGTGGTTGCTGTCTACCAACCTACTACCTAGGTTTTTTTTACATTCCCTCCCAAATTTGTCCACCAACCTTTGCAACCTTGATTCATAATTTTCCCATAAGGACTGTCGCCATGATAATTCAATTTTTGTATCGGATATAATAGCTTTTAATTCCCCTTCAATTCCCAATACCCTAGCATTAACTTCTTTTACAACCCCATCTATAAATATGTTAGAGACATGGTCCTCTCTCTCCTACACACTAACCAGTCTCTCACTTTGCATTAAAAATCTTAACTGCTTTTAGTAACCTACTGCCAATTCCATATATTTGCAACATAAAATAAGGTAAGAAAATATTTTGTTTTGTTCACAAAATCGTAATACAATTGCAAACAAATCATGGAACAGGTGGGACTTGAACCCATGACAGAAATGAGTTTTACGACTCATCTGCTGTGGATTCAAGTCCTACCCATTCTGTGATTCTTTTTTTTTTTTAGCCATGAGTATTAGCTACCCAAGATAACCCAGTAAAGTCTGTGTATCATTGGGGGAATGTTTGTCTTAGACAAAAACAAAGACAAAATTTATTTCTTTGTAATGGTTACAATGTGTGTTCACATATTATACGTATTGAAAGATACAAAGAAAACCACCAACATGGCGGGGCATTAATTGGGGTTCTTTAATCTTGTGTCCCAGGGTGTGACCCACAACAGTTGACTAACACCCAGGTACCTACCAAATACTAGCTGAACAGAGGCATCAAGTGTAAAGAAGCATGCCAGTTGCTCCACCTGTGCCAGGATTGATCCCAGTCCCCTCAGTGTGTGAAATGAGGACGCTATCAACTGAGCCACAGTCACCCACAGCATGCCTAGCATGCTAGGCATGCTAGTGGCCATCTTTGTAATTATTGTCTCATATGTAAACCACACATTGTAATCTTTGTAATTATTGCTTTATAATATGTAAACCACACATTGTAATCTTTACAGAGAAATAAAAATCTGAATCTGAATCATATGCCATTTCTAAATCCATAAGTAAGTAAGTTTATTCAGGTATACACAAATACAGTTACATAGATTATCATACATAGCAGCATATGTGTAGAGAACCTAGGATAACCCAAAAAAGTCAGTGACTTATTTCCTTTGGGGTCCTTGCTCCTCTGTAATCCTACCTTCTGTCTTATCACAAACCATTTCAATAATTTTGTCATAAACTTTACCTGGTATAATCAATAGGCTTATCCTGGAGTAAACCCCTGTGGTTTAGCGCTTCTATTTGATTATAAGAATAATAATAATTATCCTGGAGTATACCCGGAGAGGGTTTCAATGGTCAACGCCCCCGCGGCCCGGTCTGTGACCAGGCCTCATGGTGGATCAGGGCCTGATCAACCAGGCTGTTACTGTTTTCTTTACTCAATCTTGTGCAAAGGAACTATGCATGCTCTCTGCCAGCCCTTTGATACCTTCGCTTTCATCATATATTGAACAAAAAACCATCCACTATAGCCTCACTTGTTTTTAATATCTGTCTTAATCCCATCTATCCTGGCCACTTTATCCACTTCCTTGCTCATTCTACCCACATCAACCTTAGGTTCTTCCTCACTCATATACGATGTTATCCCTCCCTGACCCACATGAAATCACTGCCTCCTCTTTGTCAGTAATATTCAACATTCTTCAAAATATCTTTTCCATTTTTCATGTTTCTCAGTCTCTCCTTTTTCATTTTTAACTAAACTACTAAATCTATTTACTCTCCAGGCTTCTTCACCTTATTGATCTCACTCTCTCCTAAACAATTTCTTATTTTCAACAAAATTTGTTCATACAGGCTCTCCCATTCTCTCATTGGTTCTTATTTTGTATTTCCTCACAACTCTTTTTTTTTTTTAACCTGTTCCTTCCCATATACTCTTCCTTCCATCATTTACTATTACATTGCAATAACCCTCTCTTATGCAAATTTTTTTGCTCTTACCATCTTCTTTTCCTCATCATTCCATCATTTGTTTCTCCTACCACCTGCACCCACCTTCTCATACTTTCAAATCTTTGCTGTGCACTAGCAATGCATTCTTAAATTTACCCAATACCTCCTTGAATATGAAATATTATTAAATTTTAGAAAGTTACAAACATGATGAAATTTACAAATTTAATAGCAACTTAAGGAGTTGCATATAAAAATATTCGGGGAAATACCTGGAGCCCACATTGTTTTGTTTGAATTCATTAAGTTAGAATTTTTTAATTCAACTGGCAGACTGTTCTCTAATTTTGGTTCTTGCATTGATTTTCTGTTGAGATTCAAGTGAACGTGAGTAATATCATAAAGGTATTTTTTTCAGGTGTGATTCCCATGGGTTCTTTTACAGTTTTTCAGGAAGTGTTTTAGGTCAGCATCAACATTAGTGTAGTGTTTTACAGATGTAGAGTAAGCAGTGTTAAGTAGTATTAATATTTAGTATGTTCAGGGATTAAAAAAGTACATAGTGCATTAACTGTAATTTGAATTTGTGATAGTTGCCCTGTGTTGTGTGATGATTGGTTCAAGTTAGATAGCTAAGGTAGAACCCCCAGGCACAAATTCTGTAGGTGAAGTATGAATAAACGAGAGAAGTAATGTTAGCAGTGTAGATTGGAGAACATAATGAATTTTAATGATGAATGTATTTTGGGACTTGAGCTGTTGGAGTGTGAGCAGGGTATATTTTGTGAAGGGACTCAGGGAAACCAGTTACAACTTGAGTCCTGGAGGTGGGAAGTACAGTGCCTGCTGTCTAAAGGAGGGGTTTGAGATATTTGCTGTTTAGAGTGACATCCAAACTGTCTTACCTGCACGCCTCTGGCAAGACAGTGATGGTGTAAATAATGGTGAAAGTTTTTTAAGGGTATCCATGCCTTAGTGGAAGACGGCCAGCATGTTAAAAAAAGTGTACAGTTTTTAATACTCCCACTGAGGCAGGGTGACCCAAAAACAAAAGAAAATCCCCAAAAAAGAAAATACTTTCATCCTCATTCAACACTTTCATCTCACTCATACATAATCACTGTCTTTGCAGTGGCGCTCAGATACGACAGATTAGAAGTCCCTCCAAAACTGCCAATATCCCAAACCCCTCCTTTAAAGTGCAGGCATTGTACTTTAGTGTACTGTTTATTGTAATGAACAGAATAGAGGAAATCAGCTCTAATATGCATTATTTAGGTATGCATACTGGTCAGATAGCCCATTGTAAGTCCGAGTTGTCAGTAAATGAGTACATCGCCAAGTGAGGAGAGGCTGTAATTATGTACAGTGGTACCTCGGTTTTCGTACAACTCCCAACTCGAATAATTATACAAGTGTATTATTGTAAGTGGACCCTCGGTTATCAGCTGTTCCGGCTATCTGCCAACTCTGTTATCGCCCGGTTTTTTGGCCAAAATTTTATTCCGGTTATTGGTAGTTATTTTGCTTATCGGCCATATTGCGAGTGTCCACCAGCCACTCGCGTATTCGTGAGTCAGTCTGGGTGAGTAAGGAAACTTCTGCTCATTCATCCAAACATTTCGATATATGTAATCCATTTTTTTTTGTGTGGTTATTGATTGAGTGCAACTGTGAAATAAGCAACCATGGGCCCAAAGAAAGTTCCTAGCCCTTTGGTAAAGAAAGTGAGAAACACGATTGAATTTAAGAAAGAAATTGTAGTAAAGTACGAAAGTGGAGGAGGAGGAAGAGAGAGGGGAGAATGTGCCTTCTTCAGTGATTCTACAATATGTATGATACTAAAGCAGCAGGAGTCGATAAAGGCTATAGCACCAGCCAGCGATAAAGTAAGTAAGTTTATTCAGGTATACACAAATAGTTACATAGATATATGCCATTTGTGCATGGGGATCAACAGCAATTACCCACCTAAAGCCAATAATAACCCAACAAAAAGCCGCAGTAAGAATTATCACACAATCCAACGCTAGGCAGCACACCCCCCCACTCTTCAAAGACCTAAACCTACTCACTGTCCAGAACATCCATACTTACTACTCTGCTATCTACATTTATAGAACCATTAATTCCAACTTTAACCCTGAGCTAAAACACTTTCTTGACAGTTGTGACAGGACCCATAGACATAATACCAGACATAAACATCTCTTTGACATTCCCCGTGTCCGACTAAATCTATACAAAAATTCAATGCGCATAAAAGGGCCTAAAATCTGGAACTCCCTGCCTGAAAACTCTAGAACTGCAGACACAACCTCCATTTTCAAAAGCACCGTTAAAAAACATCTTATCTCACTTACGCACCCAACCGGTAGTTAACCATACGAAAACTACTTTATCTTGCACATATCCACAGCAAAATACACTTATTGATATCTGTGATTCTCCTTAATTTGCACATTACTAACCACAGCAAAATACACTTATTGATATCTGTGATTCCCCTTAATTTGCACAGTTCCAACCAAAATTCTAATACAACTATTGCTCCATAATACTTAAGCTAGTCATAAGTTTGCCTAAGATACTCCAATATAGAATCTATATTATGCCAATATATCACCTTTATCATTAATATATAAACTAATTGCTAACTTTTTATACTAATTGTTAAATTCTCAATGTTTAAATTCCAGTACCTAAATTTTGTAAACCTAACCTTACAATCTGTATATCCATTGTATAGCTATTGAGTAAGACCTATCATAAGACTGCCTGAAAAGCCTAGGCATACCTAGGCATATTATTGGCCATCTTGTAATATCAACTTTAATGTATAACTATAAGTACCCCCCACCTTGTATTACATGAAATAAAGGATTTGAATTTTGAATTTTGAATCATCATACATAGCAGCATATGTGTAGAAAACCTAGGATAACCCAAAAAAGTCAGACAGAGTGACTTATTTCCATTGGGGTCCATGGGTAGTATTAACAGTGTAGCAAGTAAGTTAAGCGATAGAAAAAGGACGACACGAAGCTCCTCCAATGTTGTTGGAGTATATAGAGCCACTGACAACAACAGCGCCCTCTGACAGCTCCTCCAAGTGTAAATATTTCTTATTTATAAATTCTGTACATTGTTTCAGTGTGACTAGTGGTGTTTCAGTGTGACTAACACTATACGGCTTATGCCATCAGTGACCCTTATAAACCCAACAACAACAACAACAACACACCACCACTCATGACATACGTAATGACATATTTTATTCATTCTAGAGTATATACAGTGGTACCTCGAGTTACGAGCTTAATTCGTTCCAGACGGCTATTCAAGTGCCGATACCGAAGGAATTTTTTCCCATAAGAAATAATGAAAATTAGATTAATCCATTTCAGACCCCCAAAAATACACTTACAAAGGCACCTACAAAAATACACTTACATAATTGTTCGAGTTGGGAGCTGCTCGTAAGTAGAGGTACCACTGTATTATGTTTCTATGTTATTAATAGTATTGTTTATTATGTCATATTAGATGAATTGTGATAGATAAATAAACCGTAGCGTTGATATTAGCGTCATATTGAAGGAGTATTTTGTCCTTCTCCAAACAATACTCTCCTCCCTGTCTTCCATAAGCCAACAAGAGTCTTCAATAAAGGTATGTAATAGTGATTTAAATGTTCATTTATTTATTTTATTTAGTCCTCATTGTTTTGTGTATGTAAAACTATAGTTAATCTTTAAAAAATGTATTTTTTGTTAATATTTTTGGGTGTCTGAAATGGATTAATTGTATTACGGTTTTCAGCCATTTCGGTTTTAGGCCGACATTCTGGAACAGATTACGGCTGATAACCAAGGGTCCACTGTAGTTTAAAGTGCATTGTGAATCCAGCAACTTCCTCTCTTCTTTTCTTATGGCAGATTGTAAGAATATAATCATTTTAATTATATTAGTTGATACAAATCCTAGGTACTAGTTGGTTGGTAGACAGCAACCGCCCAGGAAGGTACTACCGTCCTGCCAAGTGAGTGTAAAACGAAAGCCTGTAATTGTTTTACATGATGGTAGGATTGCTGGTGTCTTTTTTTCTGTCTCGTAAAAATGCAAGATTTCAGGTATGTCTTGTTACTTCTACTTACACTTAGGTCACACTACACATTCATGTACAAGCATATATATACACACCCCTCTGGGTTTTCATCTATTTTCTTACTAGTTCTTGTTCTTATTTCCTCTTATCTCCATGGGAAAGTGGAACAGAATTCTTCCTCCGTAAGCCATGCGTGTCGTAAGAGTCGACTAACATGCCGGGAGCAAGAGGCTAGTAACCCCTTCTCCTGTATACATTACTAAAGTTAAAAAGAGAAACTTTTGTTTTTCTCTTTGGGCCACCCCGCCTTGGTGGGAAACGGCCGATTTGTTGAAAGAAGAAAGAAGTTGATACAAATGGAAAAACACTTAATTTTCACTTTATTTTCCCTTTTGTTCTTGAGATGAAGGTGCCAGATAAGACATAGAGGTTATAACTATTGATTTTTTTTTTCAACAAACCTGCCGTATCCCACCAAGGCAGGGTGACCTAAAAAGACAAGCAAATGTTTCTCTTTTTAAATTTAGTAATGTATACAGGAGAATGGGTTACTATACTCTTGTTCCCGGCATTTTAGTCGCCTCTTATGACATTCATGGCTTATGTAGGAAGAATTCTTTTCCACTTCCCCATGGAGATAAGAGGAAATAAAGAAGAACAAGAACTATTAAGAAAATAGAAAAAAAACAGATGGGTGTGTATATATATATAGATGTACAGTACATGCATGTGTAGTGTGACCTAAGTGTAAGTAGAAGTAGCAAGATATACCTGATATCCTGCATGTTTGAGAGAAAGACACCAGCAATCCTGCCATCATGTAAAACAATTACAGGTTTCTGCTTCACAGTTACATGAAGATATACCCAGGTAATTACATAACCTAATCATTATTCTTTGAGGATTTATTTTTTGTAATTATGCCTGTGACAACAGTGTTTTTTTATGTGGTTAAATGTATTTGTGGGTTTCTCTTTTCATCTTCTCTTTTATCCCCTTTTAGTAATGTATAAAATGTTGCTCATGGTTCGTTATGTGAGTGAAACTTAGACCTATGCTATGATTCATACTCCTCATCTCTGAGTCTTAGTACAAGAATGAAGACACTCATTATAATTTCTTTTCAACAGGTATCTCTGGCCACTTTTGCAACTTATGTTAATTTGTCTGAAGAAAATATTTTGGATGCAAAAACAGCATTTGTCTCCCTGTCTTTGTTTAATGTTCTACGGTTCCCGATCTCTATGTTACCTATGCTTATCTCCAGTATGGTACAGGTAAATAAATTCAGCAAGTTCATGGCATATATGTATGCTTCAGCAACGACACAGCAACCACTAATATTGACATATAAGCAAAGCTAACCCACAGTTTGGAGAGGAAATTTTACACAATTGTGAATTGTTCCAGCCATAGTATTGTGAGTTTTATAATTCAAATACTATAGGGATAATTATTGTACAGTATATTACTTCAAGGAATTTACAACATTGTAGTGATTTTTTCTAGTATCATATCACAAAGCTGTACTCATCCAGTTAATGTTTAACATTGAGGAATTGTTTAGAATTCTTAAGTAATGTTGTTGATTTAGTTCATTTCATTTCATAATATGGTACAATACATGATTATTCTGAAACCTTACCCTCTATATATGGCCATTTTTCTCTTATGTTCCTCTTACTGCATTTACCTGTATCTTGCCACCTTTCCTCTTAATTTCACTATCCTTCATTGAGGAAGTAAGTATATCAATAAAAATACTTTGTACTTTTGTCCTATTTCTTAGGTACACCCAGGAGGAATATGCTATTTATTAGATGCCTTAGGAGGAAGTTACTATTTATTAGGTACTCTCCCCAGGAGGGAGATAAGTAGTAATGTACTATTCCTTAGTGCTCATTGTTTTCACTTTGTTTTCTAGCCACTACACTAAGAATTCCCTTTTTGCGTTGATTTCAATCATATAATATTTGTTATTGTTTATAAGGTAAAAGCTTGCTTCATATGAACAGCAATGTAGTCCCCTTCCTTTTTTTTTTTTTAAAGGGGAATAAAGTTCTTAGGGCCTTGCACATGCCTGATAGCTGGAGCAGTAATTAGCAGAACTGCTATACATCAAATTCAATAAACATATTCCCTAACATGAGATACAGGCAGGCTCCAACTTGCAGAGCTTCACTTTACAGCATTTCACTAATACAGAACCTAACCTGTTGTATAAGCAAAGCCCTCCTGTAATGTACTGGATAGTCTCGGTTAAAAGTGCACTTGTATTAACATTTTGGAATGCTACTTTAGGAATGTATTATCCTCAAGGTGCATTGATGAAGGTGAAGGACTTGTGATTCAAAACACCTGAACCTATCTCCCTCTTTCTTGGATTGAACCTGGTTACCTCCCATTCCCCAGGTGCTATGATTCCTATGGGTTTAGTGCTTCCCCATGATTATAATAATGACTGTTATGCTCTCACTAAAATGTAGTATAAGACAATCACTTCAAATTTAGGATATTGATACATTAGTTTAATTTTTTTTTTCAACGAACCGGCCATGTCCCACCGAGGCAAGGTGACCTAAAAAGAAAAACTGAAGTTTTCCTTTTTTAAGTTTAGTAATTTATACAGTAGAAGGGGTTACTGGCCCTTTGGTCCTGGCATTTTAGTCGCCTCTTACCACACATGACTTACGAAGGAAGAATTCTTTTCCACATCCCCATGGAGATTCATTCTTGTATAATATAATTAAATGTATTCATTCCTCATTGATAAGGGCTTTAAGGGCATTTTTTTTATCCATTAAAGGATAAATAAATATGAGTATATGTAAGATGATAACTTGTTATAATTGCATGTCTACCAAGAGACAGTACAGGTATTCTGTGACATAATGTTAGGGGACAACCTGATAATTGTATAGTTAACATTCAGTTTCTTTATAGAATAGGCATGTGTAATTCAAGCATTGTGTTATTATTAACGACATAATTTGATCACTTTGTACATCTTTAGGAGCCTAAATGACATTGCAAATTGCTAATTATTTATGGTAACCTTGAAGTAATAACAGTTTTTTATAGTATTCATGAAATTACAATTTGTGGAAGTAGATTGTGCTTCTGTTTAGGATAGATTTATATAGGACAAAAAATACCTTTGTCTAATTTTTTTGTTTTTTTCGTGTTCAAAAGGGAATAATGGCACTTTACTGTTTTCTCTTCTGTGACATTTTAAAGAACATGTCACAATACTGTGGTTGAAACGATTCACAGATAAACTGTGCTTATTGGAGGAACCTCGTAACAACTTTTCTGTCCATTCTAGACTATTGTAAAGTCAGTTAATTATTAAGTACATAGTTTTATTGCATTGCGTATATCGGCAGTAGACTGCATGCATTCCTAGTAGATAAGCATGATGAGAAATTAATTGGGACTTTCCAATTATATATTAAAGTATCCCAAATTTTCATGATGGAGAGTACTTCTTTGACTTGCATTCAGCATCCTTTAGGAAGGCTGTTTAGTGATTTCTTCTTAAATTCTAAATTTCTAATTACATTTTTATTGAAAATAGCATAAAAAAAATATATATATGGTCATTCTAATGTTATCAAAGTCATTAATTTTATCTTCATGTTCTCTAATTATTAGGAATCCCCAGTAGGTAAATGCCTCATAGCTTTGGCTTCAGACTTGAAGACAAAGACATTTGTAGCGAAACAAACCTTTGTGGAGACAACTTTTTTTTTCTCAAAGGAGAGCAAGTGTACCAATAGTCTTGTTCTGCCACCAGTATGCCCTTCAATCCACTTCACACTTAAAACACATTGGGCAGCTTTAAAATAGGCTAGACAAATTATGAGTGAGAAGGGTTGGATTTAAGATAGCCTGAATAGCGTAAGCCAGTAGACTTCCTGCACTGCTTCTACATGGTTTTTTAACACCCTTGCTGTCTCCAACCATCTCTTGTGTTTATACAGTAAAGCTTAATAATATAATATAATATTTTTATTTAGACATGATACATAGTTGTACAAGGAATTATGGTAGTGGGATGTACATGTCAAAAGCCCCTTGTATGCAGAGCATTATGGGCAAACTTAAAATTAACTTAAGATTAATTAGGCTATAACAGATTAGATGTGCAGTGTAGACCCCTGGTTTCTGTTTTGGAATTTTTTTTTTTTTGTAACTGGTGGGCTGTTTTTGGAACAATATCAAAATCTTGACTAGGATTTCCTAATATATGATGTAGTATTGACCTGTTTTAGTTAAAGGTTTATGGTAACAGGAGGGATGGACATAAGAAAGAAGAGGAAAGATTGGTGGAATGATGAGTTAAAACAAATATATGTAAAGGAGAGAAATTACAATATGAGAGTATATGTAGAGAAAAAGAGGTTAAAAAAAGGGTGATGCTATACAAAAGAGTAAATGAGGGAATGAGTGAACCATCAGCAGTTTTTGCCGAGAAAATTTTGGAGAGAGAATTAGGATGAGAAAGTCCTAGGAGAAAATGGACTAAACTGTTAGAGCAAAAGTAAGGAGATGTTAACTGGGAAAGTGGAGGTATTACAGAGATGGGAAGAATATTTTGAGAGGTTAAACGTAGATGATGAAATGGAAAGAGCCAGAGACGAGTGTGAAGGAAATAGGTTAAGCATTGAATAGGTTGAAATAGGGCAAAGAAGCTGTGATGGATGGAATTAAGTCTGAGAAGCTGAAAGCATGTGGAAGATATAGCTTTAGAGTGGTTGATACTTTTATTTAATAAAAGAAGGGAAGGTATCAAAGGATTGGCATAGTGCATGTATGGCTCCTTACATAAGGAAAAATGGGAGAAAAATGAGTGCAAGAATTGTATGGGAATAAGTCCACGGAGTTTACTGAGAAAACTGAATTATTGAAAAGATAGAAGTAGAATTGCAAGGGAACAAAGTGAGTTTGGTTGTGTATATGTGAGCAATATAATAGGGTGGATAAGACAGTGGTGTGGTATGTTTCACAAATGTTTAGAATATGTACCAAGTTGTAAAATACTGTAGAGTTAGTACGAAAAAAGTGAGGGTCATGTTATGGTATGTAGGTGAGAAGTGGGCTAATTTACATGGTGATGTTACCATGATTGTTTTAATATGTTTATAGATGGGGTTGTAAAAGAAGCGAATGCAAGAGTTTTAGAGAGAGGTATGTGAGTAAAGGATGACAAATTTTACATACAGGGAGAGTTCCCACTGTTACTCTAGGTTTCTACTAATGATGTTACTTTTGGGAGATTAGGAAGTAAAGCTGCTGAAGTTGAAGTTTTGAAGGGTGTTTAAAAGATGGAAGCTAAAAATGAATGCAGAAAAGAGCAGGGCCATAAGTATATGTAAAACTAGTGGTACAGTATAGGAAATGAAAGAGGTAGCCTTACAATCTTTACTACATACATTTACAGTAAATACTGAATTAGCACAACAGTTAACTTCTGAAAACCCCATTCCCAATCAAATTTTGAATAATATGAAGTTCATAACATGTGGGAGAGAGAGTTAGAATCCAGTAATATCAGTAACCCCTAAAAAAATTTGGCCAAAAATAGTAGTCTTGTGAGATACAGTATATTGCAATTTTCCTCATATTCTCATAGGTCTTACTTGGGCCAAAGAGAATGGCTGCAGTTCTTTTGTTGATGATTGAGTCGCTAAAAAATTGGTTGCCTTAGTGGCACAGCATTTTTAGTGGATATTTGGTCTGTTAACCTGCAGTACTTTATATAATAGACAATATGGTGGCCTACCTATTGGTAGTTCCCTGGGTAATCATTTCCAGGGTCCTGTCCTAGTCCTGGTTTCTTAATTGCTGGTCTCATCAGTCTGGCTGATCAAGAACTGTCTGGAGTCTATCTTGAAGGTTAAGGGACTGTTGGTAGTATCAGTTACACCAGATCATTATAGTAGTATAAGTAACAAAAAAGGCACAATACCGTGACTAGAACAATACACACACAACCCACACATAAAAGGAGAGGAGCTTACGATGACGTTTCGGTCCAAGTCGGACCGAAACGTCGTCATAAGCTCCTCTCCTTTTATATGTGCTGGTTGTGTGTGTATAGTAGTATAAGGCTTCGCTTTATGTTCGGATCTGATTCAATAAAAATTTGTAAGTTTGTTGCAGACATGCAGACTTTAATACAGTGAAACCTCAAGCTTCGGCCACCCCGAGTATCGGCCGCTTCGAGTTTCGGCCGAATTTTGTCCTGACTTTCAGCCATTGCCCCGAGTTTCAGCCAGCGTACCAGACCTGTCTGCCTGCCCACACTTGTGCGCCTCGCCGTGCAGGCATCGTGAGCCAGTCTAGCGTTGTTTACCCTTGAGTGAACATTACCCTGCATGCTCATCCAAACATTTCACAATAAATTCATTGTGTTTAGTGCTTGTTTATTGATTGTGACTGTGAAATAAGTCACCATGGGTCCAAAGAAACTTCCTAGTGGCACCCCTGTGGTAAAGAAAGTGAGGAACACCATAGAACTGAAGGAGATGCGTACAGTGTACCCCCGAGTTTCGTAAAAACTTCACTCCTGAAGTCTGCTCAAGCACCATTACCGAACGAATTTACTCCCTTAAGGAAAAATGTCACGTAGGTTAGTCAATTTCAGACCCCCAAAAATACACTTCCACAAGCACTTACAATATTATACTTGCATAATTGTACGATTTCCGGGGTTTACGAAACTCGGGGGTCCACTGTAGTAGAAAAATATGAGAATGGCGTACATGTGGGGGAGCTTGCCAGGATGTACGGAAAAAACAAATCTACTATCACTTCTATCTTGGCAAAGAGAAAAGAACTCAAGGAAGCTGATGTTGCAAAAGGTGTTGACATGTTAGCCAAAAATAGATAAAAAACAGTGGAAGAGGTTGAGAAGTTGTTGGTGTGGATAAACAATAAACAGATAGCAGGTGATAGTATTTCCGAGGCCATCATATGTGAAAAGGCAAGGCAGTTGCACGCAGATCTTGTCAAGAAAATGCCTGGAACCAGTGCTGATGTTAGTGAGTTTAAGGCCAGCAGAGGCTGGTTTGACAGATTTAAGAAACATAGTGGCATACACAATGTGATAAGGCATGGTGAGGAAGCCAGTTCAGACAAACATGTGGCTGAAAAATTCATAACTGAATTTAAGGGGTATGTAGACACGGAAAAATTCAAACCCCAACAAGTGTTTAATTGTGACGAAACAGGCCTGTTTTGGAAGAAAATGCCAAACAGGACCTACATTACTCAGGAGGAAAAGGCACTGCCAGGACTCAAGCCTATGAAAGACAGGCTAACTCTTGTTTTGTTCCTCTTT